>WBND01001732.1:9396-33275 GCA_013398595.1 Tychaedon coryphoeus
ATCATGGATCAAGCAGTAGATGAAAAAGTAAATACTAAAGTGGATTTTAAAACAACTATTTAGCATTTATGAATTGGATGACAAGATAAGAGTCTATTATAACCTCAGAGTAATTCTCTCCCACTTCTTTCACCAAAACTTGTTCTGAAACAGTGAACCACCATCCTGAGAACTGGCTGAAACAATCGGTGGTGTGGAGTTGTTTTTTTGCTGTTAATTTTTTTTCTTTGGGTTTTTTGTGTCTTTTTTTATTTTATTTTTGGGTGCGGTTTTTGTTGTGGCGTTTTTTTGGGGGTGGGGAGGTGGTGGCAATAAACTTCTGAAGTGAATCCTTGCCAGTTCCTTACCAAAGCAACCTAACTTGTCTAACAAGAAAAGTATTTTCTAGTCAACCTCCACTACTGATGTGATGGTTTCCCTGTAAATTTTGTTTGCAAAAAGCCTGGGATATTTCCAATTAACTGTTTAATATACAAAATTATATTATCTCCATTCAAGATTTTACTTTGGATATTATTGCTGTAAGTAAAATCGAAAAGCACTTCTACAATACCATTCATAAAACAACAGTATCAGTACTTTTATTGCAAGCAAGGATCACAGGTGAGAAATCAAAACCAGAATAACAGCTAAATATGGCACCAAATCTTTCCCCTCCACTTCTGTCCTCCCAAATTAAGGTGGGTATTTATTTACTAGCAGATCTATTTTATTTATAATCAAAGTATTTGTTTTGTTTAACTGGTTCTTATGCTAGGCCACAAAATTGTAGAGCTGTATGAAACATACACAAACACACATTGTTACAAGAAAGTGCCTAACATGATGTCCAACTGCAAATTGAAGAAACTTACTGCAACAGATTGCTAAAGGTAACTAAGTAATAATTTCAATAAGTCAGATATTAACAGAATTTAAAAACTGAGCCATTTGCAACAAACAGGTTATTGTTGAGAAGTTGGCATGGTTATTCTGCATTGAAAATATTACTGTATCATAAATTCAACTCCTTTTGTCACTTCAGTGCACACAACTCATTGCTACACCAAAAGCATTTACCTGTACTGCAAGATCAGGATTCTGGCTCAATGACTGCATCATGCTTCTCATATAGGGTGCAGACAACATATTTTGCATAAGTTGTGGATTTTCTGTTATCTGTTGAAACAAGCTCTGCATTCCTGGTGTGTTGAACATACCAACTTTAAAAAAAAGGTAAAACGTCACTTTAGTAAAAATCTTGACTATAATCACATTAATTAGACTGCCTAGAACTGGGATACAACTGTGTGGGGTTTTTTGTTTTTTGTTTTGTTTTTTTTTAATGAGCTTTAGCTCCTTAAATACATCTCAACATGGTTCTGCTTACACAGATGCATCTGCCCTAGAAACAAATTAAGCCAGAGGTCATACAACAAGCAGTCAGGCTAAGTATCTACATTATTACTGTCTTCCTGTTTGTCTCCAAACAGAAAAAAATATTATCATTCATTAATATATTCCCTACTTTTGTTATTTTAAGGCAGTACACAAGTATTGTTAGCACTCTTGGTTTATTTTTCATGTTTGTTTTTCCACAGAGGACTTTGATACTAGTCAATTGTTCTATGGAAATAACAATACAAACTTTTAATCAAAACATCTCTTTCTAATAACATAATCATTTCACCAAACTCCTGAATATTTGCAAATATATACAACTGCAATAACAGACACACCTCCTAGTCCAGGTCCCAAATTTGGTATAGTTGAGCTCTGTCCCGTACTAGCAGAGGTGCTATTTCCAACATTACTACTGCCACTGCTCTCACCACTGGTGCTGGTACTTGTGGAATTCTGAGAGCTGGACTGAGGAGCCCAGGGATTTGGTAAAGGATCTCTATTTTCTGTTTGAGATGGCTGACTGTCCCCTCCTGATGATTCATTGCTTACTAAGGAAGCAAACGGGTTACCTCCAAACTACAAAGGAAAGCAAACACTTATTTACAAATTTCTAAATCATACATTACAATCACCATTCACGGCTTTTAATCAATTATGTTCACCATTCTACAGTAATTAAATGTAAATACTGTGAAAAATCATTAACACTGAGAGATGCTAGGACCCCCCAAAAATTACATCACATTTGTTTTTAAAAGTAGTGTTGCTACTGCACTGTATTTTGATCACAGTAAAATCGTGTACTGCATACTGACTTCTGACTTTAAAGTCTTTTAATCTTCAGTTAAAATTTACTAAACACATCCTTAAAAGTATTTTACTGGACCTCCAAATCTTAAGGCAATGAATTAAAGGAATTAAAAATTAAGTAACAAACAAATCTATTAACTTTAAAATAGCTTCTCCATCACACAAAGTGATAGCTGCATGTGGGGGTCCAGGACTCAGAGGAGCACAGGATTTTTAAAGCTCTTTCTTCTCACGAGTAAAAGGCTACATAGCAACTTCAAGTTTCAAGAATTGTTTTCTCAATTAAACATCTGGAAATTTAAATTACTTAAATTATTTTATTTAAAAAGCAAGTATTTCCTTTCTGTGCAATCTGTGATCTTTTCTCACCTGCTCCTGCGCTGCATTCAGTATTGGCTCCTGAATGTCTGTGTACATGCGCCGCAAGGCATTGTATCCCCCTGGTATACTTTCAAGGTTGCTCAAGGCTCGGTCCTGGTTTCGCATCATTTCCTGCATCATTGCAGGGTTTCTAGCAAGTTCTAGTGTCTAGAGAAGTGGAACGTTTAATCTGTATTAATAAGAAATCCATTCTAAAGTAAAAACGTCAGTATTTGGCAATATCTCACTTATCCCTGTCTAACCCAGTTTAAAATTATGATTAAAGCTGAATCAATCTGTCAGCTCAGTGTGAGTCAACACAATTCAGTATTTAATTCTTACTATTTCTAACCACACTACAGCAGGCAGCCTACAGTATGAAATTTAAAATAAATACATGCAATTTCAAAAGCATCTATTAATCTCTTCAGGTTTTGATACATTTTGCCACACAACATATCTTGTTTGTCTTTTAATTTAAAAAGCATTTAGAAGTACTCACAGCGAGATACAATGAAAATATGCAGTATTTTGGAGAATTACTACTTATGGTAAAATTGCTGGCTAGACAACAGGTTTCAAGGGCAGACAACTACATCCAGTTCCAGTCTCAGAAGACATGACTACAGTATTCAATGACTTTCAAAAACTATGCTGCAGATTTTCTGAAGTATCAGTCTATTTTGGACACTAACAATGAGAAATGTAGACACTGGTTGTCTATGGCAATCTTTTATAGATTTTGAATAAGACTAAATACTCCAAGAATGTTTACACACTCCACTAAGCAAATCCAATTCCTGCTCTGGTGTTTACAGTAACAGCATAATCACAAGTAATGAACTAACAGATGTTTCTACATACCTGTCTCATTATATCTGGATTATTCAGCATGTGACTGATTTCTGGATTTCTCTGTACCAGTTGCTGCATTTGAGGATTAGCCATAATTAACTGTCTCATCAGGTCAGGATTTGAAAGCATGCTCTGAACAAATGGATTTTCCATTATCCGAACCATCATTTCTGGGTTGGACATAAGTTGTCGTTGCATCTGACTTTGCAACTCTGAGAAGTTTGATGCATTTAAGCCCAGGCTACTCAGGCCTGTCCAACCTCCAAGGCCACCTTTAGAATAAAAAGAAAAAAATTAAACTTTCAGCTTCTATACTTATCCAGGTTCTTTTTAAATACAAGGTACATAAATATAACTCATGCTTCAAAATAATGAAACTCAATGGAAATTCTCTTTGCAAGGCTGTTAAGGAGCCATCTACTAAGAGTTTGCTTCTTTACACCACGAGACATCTAGAAATCCAAACTGCATCCAAAATATAACTTCTTGCAATTCTAACAGCTTTTCTTCTACTTTAGCTGAAGTACAAGGGATCTTTGAATTTTGAGGCCTCGGGTTAATTCCCAACACTTTCCAATACATTTGTAGCAATCATAGACACACCATCAGCATGAGGAATCTCTTAACATGATGCATACTCTATTCTAAACAAAAAGTAGAACTCTTCTTTTTGCTGATGCAACAAGAACTAATAATGCTTTAAATTCTCCTTTGCAGAGTTCAGCAAACAAAAGTTTCACATTTTTTAGAAGGTACTAGTCAATCTGGAAAACTGTTTACAACTAAAAAAAGCAATTGCCTAACAGTTTTCTGTTGTTTTTTTTTTGTTTGTTTTTTAAAAAGAAAGCAAACAAAGAGCATGAATAACAAAATGGAGCAACTATGAAAAGAGATAATGTGTTTAAATCAATAGCCTTCAGTCTCTATTCCTAAAAGAGAAGACTGATAATGCAATCAGACTCAGAACCTGAGAAATACTGGTTTGTAGGGTAGGAGTAACTTTGTTACTTCTGTTTCAAGTTGTGATGCTATGGGTCCAACTTCATTACTCTCTTCAGGCCAATTCAAATGCACTGTTAAGGAGGAGGAGGAGATTGGAAGGAGTTTAATTACATATAGTGCCAAAATATAAGATCAGTGGCACCTTATTACTGAAGATGAAACAGCATAAGCCTCAAGTTCTGTACATAAAAATTAAGGAAACAACTTACCTCTGATAACTTACTGATCAAAAACTTATTCCAACCAATACCACAGATTTTTGCAATTAGTAATTTTATACGTTTATAATTTTATAATTTTTAAGTCCCATTTACATTAGAATAAAGCTCCAGAGATACTTAACTGAAACCAAGATAGCCACCATGTTATCTAACAAATATTCTTACCCAAGGCAAAAGAACTGATATTTGTTGAATTTGGTGTTGAGGTATTACTGCTCGATATTGATGTGGTAGTAATACTGCCAGTGGTGTGTGTTTGTTGACCTGGATGGTCTTGTGATCTATAAAAAGCAAGTTTAAAAAATTACAAGTTGAACAAGGTGTGGTAGGTTGACCCCAGCCAGTTAAATCTCCACCCAGTTACAACATTATTTCCCCTCACCCCAGGCATGATGGGGGAGAGAATCAGAAGGGCAAAAGTGAGAAAAACTCATGGGTTGAGACAAAAACAGTTTAATAAGCAAAGAAAAAAACCACCCCCAACAAAACCAGAAAAGTGATGCAGACAATAACTTAGCACCTCCCACCAGCAGACCACTGTCAAGCCAGTCTCCAAGCAACAGCTACTTCAGAAAAGTTTCCCCTTGGTTTTATTGTTTATCATGACATTATATGGTATGCAATATCTATGGTCAGCTTGGTTCATCTGTCCCAGATGTGTCCCCTTCCCAACTTACTGGCCTTGATGCTGTACACTGTTCAGCAATAGTTAAAACATCAGTATTAACAACACTCTTAGGTCAAGAATCCAAAACACCTCACTATATAGGCTGCTGTGATGAAAGTAAAACTCCATTTGAACCAGATCCAGTACACAAGGTCTGGCATTTAATATAATAATGACATTTAATACAAGAACAGTATCATACTTGAGAATCCTAATTTACATTTTTTATTATTTCTAAAAGCCCCCCAAACTCTAGATGCCTTCCTGGTCAAACTCAGAAGGTATACAGAAGTGGAAGCAAAGATGGGCAACCAGAGAAGAATACAAAGATATTGTCTGAATCTCTCTTTCTTTGATACAGTTATAAAAGATAAAGCCGAAATGGAATTGAATTTGGCAAGGGATGTTAAAGACAACAAGAAGGGCTTCTTTAAGTACATAGATGAAAAAAAGACTAGAGAAAACATGCAACTGCTGTTTAATGAGACAGGGGACCTGGTTACACAGGGCACCAGGACACAGAAAAGGCTGAGGTACTGTTTGCTGCCTTTGCCTCAGTCTTTACTAGCAAGACTGGCTTTCTGGAATATCAGGCCCCTGAGACCAGGGAAAAAGGCTGGAGCAAGGAAGATGTATCCTTGGTGGAAGATGATCAGAGCAAGGAATACTTAAGCAAACTGGACATACATAAGTCCATGGACCCTGACGGAATTCACCCATGAGTGCTGAGGGAGCTGGCAGATGTCATTGCAAGGCCACTCTTGATATTGATTGATCATGGTGACTGGGAGAAGTGTCTGAAGACTGGACAAAAGCAAATACCACTCCTATCTTCAAGAAGGGCAAGGAGGAGGACCCAGAAAACTACTGGTCAGCTAGCCTCACCTTGATACGCAGGAAAGTGATGAAGCAGCTAATCCTGGAAATCATTTCCAGACACGTGAAGGACAAGAAAGCCATCAGGAATAGTTAGCATGGATTTGCCAAAGGGAAGTCGTGCTTGACCAACTTGATAAACTTCTATGATGAAATGACTGGCCTGGCAGATGAGAACAGTGGATAATTTCTACGTGGACTTCATGAAGACTTTCAACAGTGTCTCCCATAGCATCCTCATAGAGAAGATGAAGAAATAGGGGCAGGATTAGGAGAATGGAATACTGGCTGAGTGACCAGATCCAGAGGGTGGTGATCAGTGGAACAAAATCTAGTTGGAGGATAGTGACTAGCAGTGGACTCCAGGCATCATTACTGGGTTTGGTCCTGTTTTACATCATTAATGAACTGGGTGATGGGGCAGAGTTGTACACTCAGAAAGCTTGTGGGTGACTCAGAACTGGGAGAAATACCTGATATACCAGAGGGTCATGCTGAAATCCAGAGGAAACTCAATAGGCTGCAGAAATGGGCTGACAGGAACTTCGCGATGTTCAACAAGGGGAAGCGGTGCAAAGCCCTGCACCTGGGAAGGAATAATCAGGAACCCCCAGGCACCAGTATAGAATGGGGACCACCCAGCTGTAAAGCAGCTTGGCAGAAAAGGCACTGGATCTTGGTGGACATCAGGCTGAACATGAGCCAGCAATGTGCCTATGCTGCAAAGAAGGTGAATGGTATCCTGGGCTGCATTAGGAGTGTTGTCAGCAGGTCAAGGGAGGTGATCCTTCCCCTCTGCTCAGCACTGGTGAGGCCACACTTGGGAGTCCTGTGACCAGTTCTTGGCTACCCAGTACAAGCAAGACATGGACATACTGAAGGGAGTCCAATGAGGAGCCACAAAGATGATAAAAGGACTAAAACATCTCTCCTATGAGGAAAGGCTAAGAGAGCTGGGAATGTTTAGCCTGGAGAAGAGAAGGCTCAGGGAAGATCTCATCAATGTTTATAAGTACCTGAAAGGGAACGTGCAAAGATGGAACCATGTTCTTTTCAGTGGTTTCCAGTGACAGGACCAGAGGCAATGGGTACAAATTGAAACACAGGAGGTCCTGTCTGAACACCAGGAAAGACTTTTTTTCTACTATGAGGGTGACCAAGCACTGGAACAGGTTGCCTAGGGAGCTTGTGGAGTCTCCCTCCTTGGACATGTTCAAAAGCCATCTGGACATGTTCCAGGGCAACTGGCTCTATGTGGCCCTGCTTGAGCAAGGACATTGAACCAGATGATCCCAAGAGTCCCTTTCAACCGCTATCATACTGTGATTCTCAGATATCTATAATCTCATCACTTCTTCAGAACAGTAATTTTTAAGACTAAGATA
Source organism: Tychaedon coryphoeus (assembly GCA_013398595.1). Classification (NCBI taxonomy): domain Eukaryota; kingdom Metazoa; phylum Chordata; class Aves; order Passeriformes; family Muscicapidae; genus Tychaedon; species Tychaedon coryphoeus. Next base: position 16,956 of record WBND01001732.1, read on the forward strand.
ATGGAGGACACCTGGTGGATGAAGGGGAGTGGAATCTGGATCTAGAGGGTCAGCCAGATGACATAGAAGAAAATTATCTGCCCAGTGAGCCTCCCAATTACACTTTGTCAGACGATCACCACCTCTAGCATTAAAAAGAAAAGAAGGGTAGTTGTAGGGAGTGACTCCCTTCTGAGGGGAACAAAGGGCCCCGTATGTTGACCGAACCCATTCCACAGGGAGTCTGCTGCCTCCCTGGGGCCCAGGTATGGGATATTACCAGGAAACTCCCTGGGCTGATTCAGCTTTCTGATTATTACCCATTGCTGATACTCCAGGCTGGTAGTGATGAGATTGAAAAGAAGAGCACAAGGGCAATTAAAAGGGACTTTAGGGCACTGGGTCAAGTGGCTGATAGGGCAGGAGCACAGATAGTGTTTTGCTCAGTCCCTTTGGTGGCAGAGACAAATGACGAAAGGAATAGGAGAGCCCACATTATCAACAAGTGGCTCAACAGTTGGTGTCAGCAGCAGAATTTTGGGTTCTTTGATCATGGGGCAACTTTTTTGGCACCTGGCCTGCTGGAACTGGATGGGCTTCATCTCTCAGTTAAGGGCAGAAGGATTTTAGCTCATGAACTGGCTGGGCTCATTGAGAGGGCTTTAAACTAGGTTTGAAGGGGAAAGAGGATGCAGTTGGGCTCTCTGGAAGCAGGCCCAAGGGTGGTAAGCCTGAGGTAGGGGTGAAATCAGCAGCCCAGCTGAAGTGTATGTATACTAATGCATACAGCATGAGTAACAAACAAGAAGAGCTGGAAGACATGGTACAACAGTAGAGCTATGATGTAGTCATCATCACAGAAACATGGTGGGATGACTCACATAGCTGGGCCGCTGCACTGGATGGCTACAAGCTCTTCAGAAGAAACAGGAAAGGGAGAGGAGGTGGAGGGCTGCCCCTTTATATTAGGGAGGCTTTTGATGCCATGGGTATTGAAACTAATGACAATGAAGTTGAATGCCTATGGGTAAGAATTAAGAGGAAGGCCAACAAGGCTGACATCCTACTGGGAGTCTGTTACTGTCCACCCAACCAGGAAGAAGAGGTGGACAACTTATTCTATAAGCAGCTGGAGAATGTTTCAGGATCACCAGCCTTTGTACTTGTAGGTGAATTTAACCTACCAAACATCTGCTGGGAACTTAATACAGCAGAAAAGAGGCAGTCCAGGAAGTTCTTTGAGTGTATGGAGGACAACTTTTTGTCTCAGCTGGTGACTGAGCCCACCAGGGGAGGGACTATGTTAGATCTGTTGTTTGTAAATAGAGATGGGCTGGTGGGAGACGTGGTGGTTGGAGGCCACTTGGGGCATAGTGATCATGAAATTATAGAGTTCTCGCTATTTGGTGAAATAAGGAGGAACATCAATAAGACTTTTACACTGTACTTCTGGTGAGCAGACTTTGGCCTATTTAGGAAACTTATTCAGAGAGTTCCTTGGGAAGCAGCCCTTAAAAACAAAGGAGTCCAGGAAAGGTGGGCGTGCTTCAAAACACAGATCTTGAGGGCACAGGAACAGACTGTCCCTGTGTGCCAAAAGATGAGCTGATGACGCAAATGTCCAGCCTGGATGGGCAACGAGGTTTTGAAGGAACTTAGGAATAAAAAGAGGATGTATCATCTTTGGAAGGAGGGTCAGGTCTCTCAGGAAGTATTTAAGGGGGTTGCTAGGGCATGTAGGAAAAAAATTAAAGAGGCCAAAGCTCAGTTCGAGCTTAATTTGGCAACTTATGTAAAGATGAATAAAAAATGTTTTTACAAATATATTAACAGCAAAAGGAAGGGTAAGACCAACTTTGGTTTTCTACTGGATGCGGGAGGGAACTTCATAACTGCAGATGAGGAGAAGGGGAAGTGCTTAATGGCTTCTTTGCCTCAGTCTTTAGTGGGGAGACGGCTTGTCCTCAGGACAACTGTCCTCCTGGGTTGGTAGATGGTGTCACAGAGCAGAATGGTCCCCCTGTTATCCAGGAGGAGGCAGTCAGAGAACTGTTGACATGCTTGGATGTTCATAAATATATGGGACCAGGTGGGATCCATCCCAGGGTGATGAGGGAGTTGGCAGATGAGCTTGCAAAGCTACTCTCCATCATTTACCAACAGTCCTGGTTCACTGGTGATGACTGGAAGCTGGCCAATGTGAGGCCATTCACAAAAAAGGTAGGAAAGAAGATCCTGGTAATTATAGGCCAGTTAGCCTTACCTCAGCACCCTGTAAGGTAATGGAACAGTTTATATTGTGTGTCATCACCCAGCACTTACAAGATGGCCAGGGTATCAGACCCAGCCAGCATGGGTTTAGGAGGGGTAGGTCATGTTTGACCAACCTGGTCTCTTTTCACGACCAGGTGACCTGCATGGTGGATACAGGAAAGTCTGTGGATGTTGTCTATTTGGACTTCAGCAAGGCCTTTGACACTGTCTCACACAGCATACTCCTGGAAAAGTTGGCACCTCACAGCTTGGACAGGATCACTCTTTGCTGGGTTAAGAACTGGCTGGATGGCTGGGCCCAGAGAGTGGTGGTGAATGATGCTGCATCCAGCTGGCAGCCAGTCACTAGTGGTGTCCCTCAGGGATCTGTGCTGGGGCCAGTTCTGTTTAATATTTTTATAGATGATATGGATGAGGGCATCGAGTCCTTCATTAGCAAATTTGCAAACGACACTAAGCTGGGAGTGTGTGTTGATCTGTCAGAAGGTAGGATGGCTCTGCAGAGAGACCTCGAACTATTGGATGGATGGATGGGTAGAGTCCAATAAGATGAAGTTCAACAAGTCCAAGGACTGAGTCCTGCATTTTGGCCACAATAACCACCTGCAATATTATAGGCTGGGGATGGTGTGGCTGGACAGTGCCCAGGCAGAAAGGGACCTGGGGGTACTGGTCAACAGCCGACTGAACATGAGCCAGCAGTGTGCCCTGATGGCCAAGAAGGCCAATGGCATCCTTGCGTGTATCAGGAATAGTGTGGCCAGCAGGAGCAGGGAGGTCATTCTTCCCCTGTACTTGGCACTGGTGAGGCCACACCTTGAGTGCTGTGTCCAGTTCTGGACCCCTCAGTTTAGGAAGGATGTTGAGACGCCTGAGCGCATCCAGAAGAGGCAACAAGGCTAGTGAGGGGCTTAGAACACAAGCCCTTTGAGGAATGACTGAGGGACCTGGGGTTGTTTAACCTGGAGAAAAGGAGACTCAGAGGTGACATTATCACCCTCTACAACTTCCTGAAAGGTGGTTGTAGTAAGGGGGGCAATTGGTTTCTTTCTCCAGGCAGCAAATGACAGAACGAGAGGGGACAGTCTTAAACTGCGCCGAGGGAAATATAGGTTGGATATTAGGAAAAAGTTTTTTACAGAAAGAGTGATAAAGTACTGGAATTGTCTGCCTGGGGAGGTGGTGGAGTCACCATCCCTGATGTGTTTAAAAAAAGACTGGACGTGGCACTCGGTGCCATGGTTTAGTTGAAGTGTCAGGGCATGGGTTGGACTCGATGATCTTGAAGGTCTCTTCCAACCTAGTGATTCTGTGAGCCTGTGAATGGGCATCACTCCATCTGTTACCATCTTTTTATACTATCCTTAAAGGAGAGAAAGCTACCAAAATCTATAATATAGGATCTATTCCATAACATACTGTTAGTAGGTCACCCCACTGAACATCAAATTAACTTAGTCTTATTTCATCACAAGACTAGTATCAGAAATTTAATATTCTTTAAGACTGTAAGAGCATGGTAACAGTGTAGTTACACAAAGTTAACTGCATTATAAACTACCACAAGCACTAAAGGCTGCTTGCCCAATTCATATGCTCACCACATCTGTCTATTGCAGAAGCATAAGCATGGGTGCTACCATGCAGTGAAACAGATCAAGTTCTATTCAGATTGTATTCAGACTGTTATTCTACACCAACTGCAACTAAGACACCAATTCAAGTGATTTAATAGTAATGGCTTAGTTTGGAAGACAACATTAACTTTCAAAAAGTGTATGTATGATATCTAGGGACACAACCTTACACATTTTGGGGTTGTTTCTCTTGTTTAATAGCAGGAGTATTTGTACTGCTTTTGAATACATTTTAGTCAAACCTAGGTTTGCCCAACAGAAAGCTACCACACTAGGAATTAAGAATATTTTTACTACTTTGAGGTAAAAATAAGATTGCTCATCAGTCAGGTTACCTGTTTTGCATTTTGATGACCAGGTGAACAGTAAGTCCATCATGAATCCCATGCTGAATCAAAGTATCTTGATCTTTTAAAATTTTTCCAGCAAATATCAAAACAAGTTGATCAGTGTGGGACTTGAAATGCTTAGAGATTTCTTCCTTGAACTAAACAGAAGTTAATATTAAATAGTTGCATAATTGAATACTGATCTATTTTTTAATAATTTAAGGAAGAACTATTTTGCTCTCATTTATTATAATAATCTACTTGCTCAATATATTTTGCTATATACAATCTAGAAATGTTATTGAAACAATCCATTGCTGATATGCTGAGAATGCAACAAAACATTATGTTAAATCAGTCCACATTTGTGCAGGCACTGAAAGGAGCAGTATCCTTCCTTCTTGGACATATTATTGTTACCTTTCACATGTCAAAGTAGCAATCCTTTCCACACAGTCAAAAATTATTTCTTGAGCGGCTTTGCTCTCTCATCCAACTCATGACAGCTATACAAAATGTGCTTCTGGCCCAGGGCATGGTGAACAGACACATAGTTCAGCTGACTGTTAAATCATACCTTCATTAGAACAACTGAACCTGGAAAAGCAACTGTATTTCTTCCCGCCTTCTTAACCAATAACAACCATGTCATACTTTGACTGACTTCTGACTGAGATTCATTATTTTTCATAAAAGTACTCTGACAGAAAAAGCAAAATATAAAAAGGAAAATATAAGAAAATCAAATAAACCTGTTCAACATGGCTAGTCAGTAGACTAAGTGTTTCCTAACAGATCTTAGGCAGTTGGAAAACCCTTCAGAAGCCAACAATATTTAACATTCTTCAAGTAGTATGGTTAACTTGATTTTTAAAAGAATCCTATTCCAAACATCCTAGTCAACTCTCATATAGGAACCTCAAACATTAATCTTGCAATGACTTACTATTAAATAATTATATAAGAGGCAGGGCTAAAAATCCCCCACAAAATGGAAACTCCCACTGTATTAATACTCTGAAGGCAAGTCCCTAATTGAAAATGTTTATAGCATAGTAAGAGACAGAACCTCAAAAAATTAGTCTGAGATAAAACAGAGGTAAGAAATCTCTGTGCCTGGGTATCAGGTAGCATTTGTTCAGTTAGCACTCTGCTCACAGAGTTAGTTCCAGTTCTTAGAGAAACATCTTTTAAGTCTACTTTATGCTGGTGTCCTGATTCCAGCAAGGACAGAGTTAATTCTTTTCAGTAGTTGTGAGGGGGCAGAGGCTGGAGGTGTGTAGGCATAGCTAGGTTGTTATTCTATAGGACCTCAAGTCACTGCAGGGAGTAAGGGACTCTCTGGCTTCAACATAGTGGGAAGGGGAAAGCAAACTGCCCTTTGTTCATTGTTGCCCAGGTTCATGGTGAGCATTTTTGCATGTGAATCACCCTCTCTTTGGTACATTTTTGTTATAAATATTGTTGCTGTTCCTGTTTGTTTTCTTAACTCATTACTGTTTCCAGTAAATTGTTCTTATCTCAACCCATGATCTCTGCCTTTCCTGCCTCTCATCAGAGGAGGGGAAGGAGCAGCTCATGGAATTTTTAGTGGGAGTACTAAATTAGGGAGTACCATTCCTAAACTATAACAGCCTTAACTGGAGCCCAACATGAGGCAAGAAGGGTTGAGATAACAACAGATCTGCCCAGAGCAGGTTGGAAACAAATTTGATCTAAGCACTTGCTGTATTAGGTATGGAGCCACTGGGCACAATCTTGCTTAGTCTGTTCATGTGGGTGTGGTACCTACCCCGTATATATTTCTGTATGTGCTCCTTGCAATGATATTTTTCAGAGCAAGGAGAGGGATCAGGATTGCTCTCTTGGTGTACTGTGGGATATCAGTTTATGACATGATAACATCAAGGGAAATGAGGGTCATTTAGGATGTCTCTTCAGTGTTGCTCTCCTGCCCTGGCCTTGGGTGCTACCTTTGGGAGTCCATTAATAATCATACCCAGCCTGTGGGGGAAAGAGGAGGATAGTTTTCCCCAGATTTTCACCCCCTTTTCCTCCTTCAGACCTGTCACAACAGCTTTTGAGAATTTTGAATTTCCTTTGGATATTATGGAAAGCCTCTTCTTGTTGCTAAGTCTGCCAGGTCTCCTCATTGTGGTCTACAACATGTTTAGAGTCAGGACAGAGATTTCTGGGGAAGTTTTTCAGAGATCTTCCCCGAGGGTAAATAGTCATGAGTGGCATGGAATGTGGGAGAAAATGGGCTAGATTTTGGAGGACCTTTCTGCTCTAATGGTTTGTGAGTTCACCCCTGAACAACTACAGGACCCTGATAAAGTGACAGAATAGCTTGCAAGAACAATGCTGTGGCAACTCCAGAGAGGAACAACTTATTGCAGTGTGCTGGGCCCTGGCTACTATTTATTGAACACTGATCATCACTAGACAGCACCCTCAGGGGGAGGAGGAGGAAAGCGGAGCAACTGCACCGTGGCCACTCAAACTGCAGCTGAATCAGAGGAACAACCTGTGCTGGTAGCAGTCGCCCCTATACAGAAGAAGAAATCCAAGACCAAATCAGTTTGCGTAGTGAGGGATGAAGAGGAAGCAGGGCCCTCAAAACAGGAGGAAGAGGCAGGGCAAGAGATAATCCCCAGATCCCTACCTCAGGGTGAGATGCGAGATATGCAAAAAGATTTCAGCCTCTGCCAGTCGAGTGAGCCCCCGTGACCCAGCTGCTCTGATGCTGGGATATTGCAGCCCATGATATGGAACTAGATGGTAATGAAGCCAAGCAACTGGAATCCCTGGCCCAGGATGTGGGCATTGATCGGGTGATTCGGAAGACAGAAACTCTCAGCCTCTGGAGGCAACTCCTGTCAAGTGTGAGGGAAAGGTATTTTCTCAAGAATGTTTTAATAGTGTGCCCAAGCAGGTGGAACATCATGGAGCAAGGTATCCAGTGCCCGAGAGAATTAGCTGTGCTGGAGGTACTCTATAGGGATTCAAATAACGAGCAGTCCCTATAGATCCAGATGAGGTCTGGTGCATACAGTCCACATAGCAGAAGTTTGTATGGAATGTGCCACTGTCATACACCAACTCATTGCCATTGGTATCAATGAAAGAAAGAACAAACAGTGCTTCAGGTGACTCCCTAACTCTGGCAATATGACGATCATCTTTTTTCTTCCCTACCAAACTGCACCTCAGCTGTGGACAGACTGTCCAAGACTCTGGACAGATTTGAAACACTCAAGCAAACTAGAGAGGAAATGTTTCATGCCCTGCTAGTACAGACCAGAGTCTCTGCTATTGGGAGCAAGTGCCCCCCTACTTGAGAGGGTCCACACCACAAGGTAACCTGCGGTTTTATCTTCATGACCACAGAGATGACATGAGGAGGTGGGATGGAAAACCCACCTCTTCCCTTAGATGCAAGGGTATGTGAGTTGAGAGGAAGAACAACCACCATGGGAAATTCTTCAAGGATAAACAGCGCTCCAGTTTCCCATAGGAAAGTCCTCAGACAGAATAGGGCTGATGTTATTTCTGATCCTCTTGAAGGGACCTCCAGGTCATACTGACAAGAGGTGAGCAACGAGTACTATGACCAGAACTAGAAGGGCCCTGCCTCCAGCCAGGTGGAAAAAAGTGACAGTAGGATCTATTGGACTGTGTGGATCCAATGGCCTGGCACATCAGACCCACAAGAGTATAAGGCTTTAGTTGACACCGGTGCACAATGTACCCTGATGCCATCAAGCTCTAGTGGGGCAGAATCCATCTCTGTTTCTGGGGTGATGGGGATCCCAACAGCTGACTGTACAGGAAGCTGAAGTGAGCCTGACTGGGAATAAATGGCAAAAACACCCAATTTGTGACTGGCCCAGAGGCCCTGGGCATCCTTGTCATAGATTACATCACGAGAGGGTATTTCAAGGATCCAAAAGGGCATTGTTGGGCTTTTGGAATATCTGCTGCAGAGACAGGGAATTAGACAGCTGAACACCTTAGCTAGTCTCTCAGAGGACCTTTCTGCTGTGGGACTGCTGAGGGTCAAAGAACGACAGGTACTGATTGCTACCACAACTATGCACTGTTGACAATACTGCACCAACTGGGACTCCATGACCCCCATCCATGAGATGATTCATGAATTGGAGAGCCAGAGAGTGGTCAGCAAGACTTGCTTACTCTTTAATAGCACTATATGTCCAGTGCATAAGTCCAAGGGAGAATGGAGACTGACGGTGGATTATTGTGGCCTGAACGAAGTCACACCATCACTGAGTGCTGCTGTGCCAGACATGCTGGAAATTCAGTACGAACTGGAGTCCAAAGCAGCAAAGTGGTGCCACCATCATCATTGCTAGTGCATTTTTTCTTCATTCCTTTAGCAGCAGAGTGCAAGCCACAGTTTTCTTTCACCTGAAGGGGTGTCCAGTACACCTGGAGGCAACTGCCCTAGGGGTGGAAACACAGCCATGGACTGATCCAGACTGCACTGGAAAAGGGTGAGGTTCTAGAACACTTGCAGTACAATGATGACATCATTGTGTGGGGCAATACAGCAGAGGAAGTTTTTGAGAAAGGGGAGAAGATAATTTGGATCCTCCTGAAGGCCAGTTTTGCCATAAAACAATGTAAGATTAAGGGACCTGCCCAGGAAATTCAGGTTTCAGGAGTAAAATGGCAAGGTGAATGTCATCAGATCCCAATGGATGTGGTCAACAAAATAGCAGCTATGTCCCCACCAACCAGCAAGAAGGAAACACAGGCTTTCCTAGGCACTGTGGGTTTTTGGAGGATGCATATCCCAGACTACAGTCAGATGGTAAGCCCTCTCTATCATGTGACACAGAAGAAGAACGATTTCAAGTGGGGTCCTGAACAACAACAAGCTTTTGAACAAATTAAACAGGAGATTGTTCATGCAGTAGCCCTTGGGCCTGTCAGGACAGGACAAGATGTGAAAAATGTGCTCTACACCACAGCTGGGGAGAATGGTCCTTCCTGGAGCCTCTGGCAAAAAGTACCTGGGGAGACTCGAGGATGACCCCTGGGGTTCTGGAGTCGAGATACAAAGGATCCAAGGCCTGTTACACCCCAACTGAGAAAGAGATACTGTCACCTTATAAAGGGGTTTGAGCTGCTTCAGAAGTGATTGGCATGGAAGCACAGCTCCTCCTGGCACCCCAACTGCCAGTGTTGGGCTGGATGTTCAAAGGGAAATGTCCCTTATACACATCATGCCACTGATACTATGAAGCAAGTGGATTGCTCTGATCATGCAGTGAGCTCAAATAGGAAACCTCAGTTGCCTGGGGATCTTGGAAGTCACCATGAACTGGCTTGAAGGCAAAAGTTTTGGACTATCATCATCAAAGGAGGAGGAGAAAGTAATGTGCTGAGGAGGCCCCACCATATAATCAACTACCAGAAAATGAAAAGTGATATGCTCTCTTCACTGACAATTCCTGCCATATTGTAGGGGTACATTGAAAATGGAAAGCTGCTGTATGGAGTCCTATGCAGTGAGTTGCAGAAGTTATTGAGGGACAAGTTGGATCAAGTCAGGCTGCAAAGCTGAAAACCATCCAGCTGGCTTTAGATATCACTGAACAAGAGAAATGGCCAGCACTCTACCTCTACACTGACTCATGGATGGTGGCAAATGCTCTGTGGGGGTGGCTGGACTGACACAAAAAGACCACCTGGCAGCACAGAGGCAAACCCATCTGGGCTGCTGAATTGTGGGGAGACACCACTGCCCAGGTAGAGAAGTTGGCTGTAAAAGTACATCATGTACATGTACACATACCCAAGAGTGAGGCTACTGAAGATAAACACAGCAATGGACAATTGGATCAAGCTGCCAAGATTAAAGTGTCTCAGGTGGATCTGGACTGGCAACATAAGGGTGAATTATTTCTGGCTCGGTGGGCCCATGATTGCTCAGGTCATCAGGGAAGAGATGCAACCAACAGATGGCCTTGTGATCGAGGGGTGGACTTTACCATGGACACTATGTCCCAGATTATCCATAGCTGTGAAACATGCTGTTGTCAAGCAGGCCAAGCAGGTAAAGCCTCTGTGGTATGGGGGATGATGGTCAAAATATAAATATGGGGAGGCCTGGCAGATCAATTATATCACACTGCCACAAACCCACCAAGGCAAGCGCTGCATGCTGACAATGGTGGAAACAACTACTGGATGGTTGGAGATGCACCCTGTGCCTCACGCCACTGCCCAGAACACCATCTTGAGCCTTGAAAAGCAAGTCCTGTGGTGACATGGCACCCCTGAAAGAATTGAGTCAAACAAAAGGACTCATTTCAAAAATGGTCTCATAGACACCTGGGCCAGAGAGCTTGGGATTGAGTAGGTGTATCATATTCCCTATCATGCACCAGTCTCTGGGAAAGTTGAATGGTACAATGGACTATTAAAAACCACATTGAAAGCAATGGTCAGTGGGACCTTCAAACATTGGGATCTACATTTTGCAAAGGCCACCTGCTTAGTTAACACTAGAGGCTTCACCAATTGAGCTGGCCCTGCCCAATCAAAATCTTCACGTACTATAGAAGGAAATAAAGTCCCTGTGGCACATATGAGAAATGCGTTAGGGAAGACAGTTTGGATCAGCCCTGCCTCAAACAAAGGCAAACCCATCTGTGGGACTATTTTTGCTCAAGGACCTGTGTGCACTTGGTGGGTAATGCAGAGGGACAGGGAAACACATTGTGTAACTCAAGAGGATTTGGTCTTTGGGTGAGAACAGCCTGTAATGTTGAATTGTATAATATTGGTTGTTGAATGGCACTGCCACTGTGTGCCATAACTACAATGGACAATGAGGATGAACTGCTCCAGATACACCTGTCATGAGCTCTTGATGCAGCAACCAGCCAACAGCACACCAGCCCTCCTGTCCTGGAAGACATCTAGGATGGATAGAACCCACAGTCACGGGCATAGAATCAGCAATAACAAACCCTACGTTACTGAAGTCTTCTAACATAGGAAAATCTTCCTCAAATTTGAACTGCTGAAAACCTGACTTACATCAATGGAGCAACATAAAATATACTTTGTGTAGCCCTAAATTTAGGCCAGATAAACAAAAATATTTATCTGAAAGTCTTAGAGAGTTTTTTTGGCTTTATTCTGAAGTGACTGTAAACAAAACCAAGTCACTAAGTCATAATATTAGTTATAGGAACGTACAGCAAACTAAAAGCTATTAGGTTGTATTAATTTAGACATTTCCTCCCCCTCATCCCTAAATAGGGCAGACACTGCTGGCTTGCCTATACCAACAGAATAACCCACTTGCAGATCCCATATGCATTTGAACAGATGCTCAATTTGATTATTAGAGGCTAATCTATTTTAAGGGTTGGCTCTAGAAACATCACATCTATTGTTATTATGCTACATCATGCTTATTAATAACAGCAACTTATTTTGACTGTTTGATCAAAACAGCCAATACTAGTCACACTAGTCCTGCATATTTTTTTGTGCTAGCTGTAACTTTGTCCAGAAATCAAAGCAAATGGTGGACCCACAGGGGCAGCAGCAGTCTTACTTCACAGGAAGATTCAACTGCATATCTAATCTGTTAATATCAGCTCAAAGGGATACCAAGACAATACTTAAAGTTTAAGATATCTATAGACAATGAAGACATTTTAAAGCAATATGTTCTATTAATCACTCTTTTAAAATTAGTTTTTTCAATAAAAATTTATGGGTTTGTTAGCTTGTATAACTATTTCAGTTTTTAAGATGACCATCTACTAGGAAAACCTGATACTCCCATTGGGATTCACATTTGAAATTATGCTGTAAAGTTAAATATATTAAGAATTCACATCTTAAATGAATTTATTTATCATTCCTGAAGTCCCCAATATTATTGCAATCAAATTGGTTTTCAGGTCAAATGTGATCCTTAAATCAGAACCAGCATATTATATAAAAAACAAAATGGAACTACAAAGAATTTTAAAATTAGATGACACACTGGCTAGAAGATCACTCAGAGCTTAACTCACGTTTTGCAATTCCCTCCTGAAAACAAATGTCTTCTGCTTCATGAGCAACTAAAGATTTAAAGCTCAATTTCAATACGTTAATTGCACTCTTACATATGTAATCAATTTTTTGGTGAGGTTTGCAGTTACCAACTGCACGAAAACAAAAATCCAACATGATGTCAAGCTGCATACACTGAGTTTCAGAGAAATTGTATAGAAAATTAAGTAAGCTCTGAATATCCTTCAGGGACTGTCATCTTTTCCAGTATTTTAGCATAGCAATATTTATATCCTTCACAAATAGGGGAGACTGGCTTTATTGATGTCTGCCTTATGCTTTGACCACACATTTCCCACAATTTGTAGCCTCCCAGTCTAAACAAATTAAGTTCTAGTAAATACTCCCATAGAAGGCCTTCAAAAACCTGAAGTGCTGCAGGAAATATTGTCAGTGATTCAGTAGGTGCCACTTTTTCTCTTGAAACAAAGGCACAGTGAGATACTAACTTTCAAAAAAACTTAGAACAAAGACCCTAACAATTAAGAGATATCAGACAGTACTACACTGAAGCATGGCAGAAGCTGTGCTTTATTTGTAGTGGAAGTTTTGCACAATCTAAAGATGTAGCTTTTCTAAAATTAAGAGATCATAGCCATAGCTTACTCGCTGTTTCTAAAGCCAATTTTAGATCAAGATAGTTATTGGCACTATAGCACCGTCACGTAGGTGATTGCATGTTTTCTACAGTTGTACTAGTTAGCCAGCGAGCCTCCTATTGCCAGACTGTCAGCTCAACAGGGCAACTCAGAATTATGAAACAAGCTATGTCCACCTCCCGGGCCGGCTCTCAGCATCGCAACAGGGAGGAGCCGTGGAGGAGACGACGCAGAAGGTTCCTTCACCACTCCCGACAGCCCGTTATCAGCGGCCCTCCACAAGGCCAGCCAACCCCGATAATCACCCAACAGCACCGAGAACAGGTCGGATATGCAGAAGTTGCTTTGTCATCGCGAAGGGCCCTCACCCTCCAGCGTGGGAGGCGGAAAACATAGACCAAGGCTCTTTCCCCTGGCTGCGCTCCTCACCCACCGCCCATCAACCCCTCACCTGCTGGATGCTACTGGTCTCGGGCACAGCGAACACTTCCTTCTCCTTGGGAGTCTTCACCGTGATTTTGATGATTCGCGGCTGGGCAGCAGCGAAGCCCTGAGCGGAGGACTCAGAGGAACTGTGGGCCCCCGCGGAACTCTCCGCACTCTCCGACATGGCAGGTAGGGTCCGACTCGCTCCAACCGTAAGGTTCCAGGCGAGTCTTCCACGCCACCGTCTCAGTCTCAGAGCGGCGGACAGAAACAAACCAACTGACCCACGGCGCGCACTGATGACACCCCGAATCGAGGAAGTTACTAGAAAGGGGGAGCTGTTTCCCCGGTTGAGCCCGCTTTCGGTGCGCTTGCGCGCTAGGGGCGGTTGTTTAAAGATTTAAAATCTGAAAAAGAGACAGTGACAACTAGTTCCTTAAATTGCCATATGGAAGTTTTAAATTTTTTTTAATATAGTCAGGTGACTACAGTACTCTGAAAATCCAAATAAATGCATTAAAAATGTTATTATGAGTTTTAGAATATTAAAGTGTGATGTCCTACATATAATTACACTATTACTTGCATATAACATAAAGCACAATGATATTGTATGAAGTAATAAAGCCGTAACATGTGATTTTCCTATCCATCAGATAGTAAATTCCACATTCATATCCCTGTTTTAGTATCAAATATATGGATGGCTTTGAATTCTAGAGTCAAATGTCCTTTCTTCCTTATCCTTTGTTGGCTTGGTCCAGTACTGGGATAATTTCATATAAACTATTTAAATTGGTTCAATAATTTTTTACTAAACCAATCAAAAACCTGTGAAAAAGTTTTAAAGTGCAAAATGGCTAAAGCCTATCCCAAATTTTGTCTGTCCTAGAGCTTCAATTTGTTACAGTAAAAAAATATTTCAGGCATATTTAACCACTAAGCCTTTCCTTGGTCATTCTATTTCCTCTTCCACATGTTATAATTTGACCCTACAAAGTGTTGAATTCTGATCCAGGAGCGCACTTTGATACATGCTAGTGATGTATGGTCCTATTAATTAGCAGATTGAGGGCCATTATGAAATAACATTTTGCACTGCCATCAAGTAGTGATTTCAAGCAGAAATCAATTCAAAGTACAAAGAGATGTTCCTCATCCATGGATCTTAGTTTATATGCTGTTTTATGCTGACTATATAATTTTACACTGCTGTATGGTATTATTACTTTGAATACAGTTTGTACTGAAATAGCACAAATGCTACCTGCTTTAACTTATGGAAGATTTACAAATTTTCATGTTTACAAGTCAGATAGGAGAATTAATCTGCGTTGTTTACTGAGAATACCTAAGGGACAAAGTATACAGATTCATAAAAACCCCTTAAGTAAGCAAAAAGGAAGGTTATTGGTAGTTCCATAATCTTAATTTTGGTACAGATAAATGAAAAAGGGAGTTTATTTGCCTATATTGAAAATGTCAAGGTAGAAAATACCCTGAAACATGTCAATGTTTGTGTGTTCAAATTGAGATAGCTCAGAATACATCTTATATGCAATGCATAGAAAATGAAAATAATTCAGCAAAGTATTTTGAGTTCTTACTCTTCCATAGGCTGTTTTTATTTGGAACTTCTCTTCGTTTTTAATTTCTTTACTCTTGGTTTTATTTTTCCCCCCACTTCCTTCCTCCTGTGCTTTTATTTCCTCTTTCTGTAATCATTATGATCGATGTGGATCGAGTAATCCTAGTTACACATACAAATTAGGGGATGAGAGGTGGGAGAGCCATTCTGCAGAAAGAGATCTGGGGGTTTGGGTTGATAGTAAAAAGATAGAAATCTTGCACAGCTCTCATTCCAGTGAAGTCTGTAGGCTTCAACAGCTAGGTCAGACCACTAATGTGAACTTTACCAGGTGCTGTAAATATTTATTAAAAGTCAAATTCTGAGCATTTTTCCAAATAATTTAAAATACTTTATATTCCTAATAATTCCAAATAATGTAATTTTCAAAATTGTTCAATTGTTTCTTGTTAATACATATCTGAAAACAAGAAAATTCTGCCTTCAGTCTAATAGATCTGATTTACTTCAAGTCAAACATCTTACCAGTTTTCATTTCACTTTATTCCCAGCTCTGAATAGACATCTCCAGTTTGTGATTTTTTTTTCCCAGAGGTAATTGATTTCATCAAATGTAGTCACTTAAATTTGCAAAATAACCCCACAAACCAAAATAAATGAAAAAAACACATGCCACACACAACTGAAAATGAATTTGCAGTGACCGGCGAATATTTTGCATCAAGATCAAAATACTGGCTCAAACCAAATTGAATCTGAGAATATCAGTAAAAGGTTTTGAACCAGTTTAGCTAAATTCCGTTTAAAATCATACCTTAAGTTAAAATGAGACAATTCTGAGTTTAGACAAGGACCCAGGTGGTCTGATTACATTAAAACTTACAACCAAGATCTCTAGCTTTGCTATAAACTAGACATAACATTGTCTATTTCTGAACATTAAACCCCAAAAATGATACATTCACCTTTCTTGTTTTTCATGCATAGGGGAAGAAAGAAATAAAGTATTGGGGTGTCCTGAGCAGGGCCAGGAGTTGGACTTGATGATCCTTATGGGTGCCTTCCAACTCATTCTATGATTCTATAATTCTATGAGTCTTGTTTAACCCCAAGTGGCAACTAAGTACCATGCAGCCACTCACTTCCACCTCCACCCCTGTGGGATGGAAAGGAGAATCAGGAAAAAAACCTAAAACTTGTGGATTGAGATAAGAACAGTTGAATAACCAAAACAAAGTGAAACATAATAATAGTAATAAAGGAGGGAGAGAGATAAAACCCAAAAAAACAAGTGATGCACAATATAATTTTTCTCCACCTGCAGACTGATACCCAGCCTGTTCCCAAACTGTGATCAGCCCCCCCGTCCAGGTAACTCC
>WBND01001733.1:0-12113 GCA_013398595.1 Tychaedon coryphoeus
GAGGGGGCCCATATTCAAATAAGGGCTTGCAAATGGGAGAGAGAGATCTGTGACCACATGGAGCCCAAACCAGATTAAACTAGACAACATGTTGCCACTTAAGAGAGCTGCTACTCCTGTCTTAACTCGCCTCTTATAGCCCTCTGCCCTATGTTGGGTTCGCCAAAATCTGTCCTGGTTTCTAGGACAGGTGCCTGCCAATAAAGGCAGAAACTCCTTTCTTGAAATACAGAATTTGAAATCAAGGACTCTGAGGCAGAGATAAGGGTAGAAGTAACAGCTCTTTACCAATATATCTAACCGCACAGGTAGAAAACAACAGCAGTTATTGAAATTACCAACAAACAGAACAAATAACTCAGTCCCAGTCCTCAGCTGCAGGCACGCTGCCTGTGCTCAATCCCGGTGGTTCCGGCGGGACACAGCTGGCCCACCTGCGGAGAAGCGGGCAGGACACAGCCGGCCCAGCTGCGGGGGAGCGGGCAGAGCGGGGTGGGGGGCAGCAGCGGCTCTACTGTGTCTCAGGTGGAAACAGGCTGGAAGGTGCAGCTCCTCGCTCACCGTTTAGTCTCTGGTGGTCAGCAGTTCTCCCCCAGGTAGCAGGGCAGATGCAGGACAGCTGATTGCAGCGGGGTCCGCCCTCCTGGCTCCTGGCCTCTTGCCGAGTAGACAGGGGTCCCTCCTCTCCACTCCCTCGCCCGGAAGCCCGGTCCCACCTACCCCTTTGCTCCTAGGGTCATCAGAAGATCCTAGCTGTAGCTGGCAGGCTTTGTTAGCATCATAATGGGAAAAATTCTCTAAACTCACGGAGTAAAGGAACAAAAAACCCAACCCCAGCAGTTACGGACACAAAGATTTAAATGATTTTTAGTACTCACTACCAAATTTTCTACAAAAACACTATCACAAGCAGTTCTTAAGCATGGACACCCATTGCCTATACACAGTAATACTGTTTTAGGAATCTCGCTTGGATGAATTTCAAAGCTACAGGCATTCTGTTCTGTGTCTAAACCAATATCTTGAGCTCTGATTGCATTACTTTCACAGATAAACCCTTACTGTTACTGGACAATGCAAGTTTCTAAATTAACAGTTTGTCGCTTCTCACCAATTTGATGGGCCCATTCGCTATGCTCAAAAGGATAGAGAATAGCTCTGTCATGATTCAGCCCTAATGCAATGATAGGGAATATTGAATGTACTGAAGCATTACATCTGGTCAGTACAAAGGTTGTGGCTGCGTTTGTGCTAGGGTCGTAGGTAAAATTTACCAAGTTTCACCAGGATTGGAATTCTCTTTCAAAATCAGTGGCACTATCCCAAATTATTCTCTGAATTTTAGTAGGAAAAGTGCCTTCATCACCTTCTCTTATGATTGAGGCAGCAACTGACTGCATCCACAATTGAGCTTGGATAGAGCTGAAAGCTAAAGGCACGTTAGCCAATGTATTCATTAGTACTTCTAAATCAAAAGTACTCATAATTCCCTATCTTGTTCCCACAAGTCTGGTTATGTCTCTTGTAGTTTGTTTCTTAAAAGGATTCCTCTTTCACAACCAGGTTGTCCACCCCTAAAAAAGGTGAACAAGCTGGCTGAATTACTGAGACATTGTTTTGCATTGACAATTTGACTTGTTTAAAAGACCATGCTGGATTAAACAATATTTGTTTTTGGCCAGTTTTCCTAATTACATATGATCAAATTTCAAAAATTTTCAGGCTCAGCATAACTGATGGTTGGGTAGTCGGTGTTATCGAGGTCCCCTCAGTATTTTGTATTGTTTTGTATTGTTTTGTGTTGTTTTTACTACACATTTTATGGGAAAAATTGCACAGCAGTTCAATTCTGATTTTGAATTTCACAAAATAAAACACAGCCATGAGGTCCTGTGCTATAAATGTAAACAGGTTTGATGAAGGATTCAGCAACTAATATTCAAGTCTCGCGGTGTTCTTCTGTGAAAAGTAAACACAACAGAGTCTGCCACAAAGAGGCAGGAGGGTAAAATGATGGAACTATCCAGCATGTAATGCAGAGTGGAATTCTGTTAACCTCCCAATCATTTTGCTGCCAAAAAGGAAGCCACTCTGTACCTCCATTAAACACAGCATAAGAGTCAGTGTAGATGCAAACAAGAGAGGTATTCTGCATGTCACTTTGGAAAACACTACAAACTACTATCAGCTCCCCAGTCTGAGTGCTGCCTTCTCTCTCAGTAATAATTCATTCACCAGAGAAAGTGTGCAGGGCTACTGCCCTGTATTTCCGCAGCTTTTCCTCTCATTTGGCAGAAGAATTAGTGAACAAAGAATTTGCTGTTTCTTTGGAGGACAAAGCAGAGGCTACTTTAATTACTGAGGCAGGTTTGTCGTGGCTGCTACCCAAGCTCTCAGTTTCTGTTATTGTCAGATTTTTTAGAGTTCTTTTTGTTACTGAGAAGATGTCACAGTAATGTTGGATCTGGGCACACCACTTCCTCAAGTGATAAGCCATTCATTCCATCTTTGGGGATCCCTCTTTTTTAACCCCAAACCCCACCAATATTGTCTGGCATTGAATTGTCTTGCCTTTTCTGATTTATCGTTGAACGGATCAAAGTATCTGATTTGAGTTGTTTTTTCTGCTTTTTCCTCAGGAGATTTTACAGGTCCATACTTTCTACTATAATTTAGTAGTTCCTCTGCAACGTCACTCCATGTCCGAACTATATGGTCACTGGCAGGAGAACGAGGTTGTGAACCTGAAGGCTGCTGAGAAGGAGTTTCATTGGGAGAAGGGTGATTGGACCCAGAGTCAATGGAACTAAGCTGTTTGCTTGGATTCCCAAGAAATCTATCTAATCTATCTACAGGGGAAATGGCTGCAATGGTTTTTTGAAGGAGAATTGCTGTGGGTTTAAGTGAGTCAGGGAGACCACGAATTAAGGGACTAATAAATTAGGGTTTTACTGGTAATTGGGTAAGATGTTTAGAGCCACTAGTTAATTTTCTTTCATGTATCATTTGCAAGCAGGCAGCTTTCTGAATGTTTTCTAGGAGTTGGTCAGGGGTACCAGTTAAAGCTACCGGGTCTGCCCTTTCCAAGGGGTTAAGCCCTCATGCCCAATAAGCTGCGCACTGAGTTAGGGACCATGGGGAGTGTTTATCTCCCGTTGTCAAGAAAACTCCATGACCCCAGTACCCACTGGCTTCTTGTTCTGATAATTGAATCTTATCTTCCCCAGTGAGAGACACTCAAAATATGTATTCTGTCTTGGACTCATGAGGGAGTCAACTGTACCCCTATTTTAACTTAGCTAATTCAGTAGCAGTGTACTGTCTTTCTTTAGAGGATATATGTGGGTCAATATCCTCATGATCAAGATAATCGTATTGTGTTTTGATTACACGTCTTAATCTAGGGCAGCAATATTCTCCACAATTTTTCGTCAAAGTTAGTTCCTTTTGAGGATAGATTTGATTAATATGAACAATTTCCCTCTCTTCTGTTTCTTCTGGCAAATCAGTATGTTTTAAAGCGGTGGTGTGTTCCTTTTTTAGGGCAGATCTTAAAGAAGGATTCTCATCCCTTAAAGAATGAACTTCATCTCTTAAAAAAAAAATCTCATCCCTCAGAAGATGATTGTCATTCCTTTCTTCATCTAATTGTTTTTGCAAAATTTCCACTAAATTTTGTAGGGAGTTGTCCTGGGTTGTTGCTGTGTCTGTTCCTGCTTCCTGCCTCCCCCCGCTGTCTGCCGGCTGCCGCTCCTCCCCCCCTGGGGGTTGCTCGGGTTTTGCTTTTGCTTTTGGCTTGCTGCCTGCTTAAGCGTGCTTTGCTGGTTAGTCCCCTTTTAGTGCTGCTTTTCTCGTTTTTTGGCTTTTTTCTCCCTTTCCCTTCTTTCCCTTTTTCCTCCCAAAGATTATCAGCACCGGCTTCGGACGGAAAATCATCAGGAATTTCCCTACGGAGTCTGAAAAAGAAGCTTTTCGCCCTTCCCAGCAAAGACCGTCTGAGCCCGCCCATCCTCTCTCTCTAGGTGAAAACATTTTTTTTCCGTCATCTGGGGCTGTGCTGGGGAGTGTCTTTCTTGTGTTTATTAATAAATAGTTTTTTCCACTTTTCCCCTGAGGAGAATTCTTTCCGAGCCCGGTGGGGGTTTATTCTCTGGGGGGAGGGGGGGGAGGAGGGGAGCTCCTTTGGAGGTCTTTCCCCAATTTTGTCCTAAACTTGGACAAGAGTCGATAGTTGTTTTTCCTCACTTCTTCGCTTAAAGTGAGTTTCTATAGCTGCCGTAAGACAGGCCCCCAAAACTGAACAGAGAATGGTCTTATTTCTGCCCAGTTTGAATTTTGTTTCATGTTGCAAAGAATGTATCCTATCAATCACATTTTCTAGATTAAACCTATTACTGTGTGCCCACTCTTCCCCCCCTTGGGCAGGTCTGGCGTTATATTTAGCTAACAAATCATAAAATGCAGCTTTATTTTTTGCACTATGATTTTCAGTCATTTTGCAACAGGGAATGTAAAACCACTCCAGGGAGGTGAATTACTTAAGTTACACACACAGCTTTTGCTGTGCACAGCCTCTCTCTTCCCTGGGTGGGTGAAGAGACCACCCTGCTTGGGAGGTACTACCTTCATTATGAAAAATCAGATTGTCTCTTCACTATCCCAAGCAGTCAAAAATTCACACAAACAACAAACAACAACAACAACAACACAGTCCTGCCTTTTGCACCAAGAGATCTTTTGTGAATTTCTGAAGACAGAGCCCTCAAAAGAGTGTAGGGATGCTTTTCACCTAGGCGTGTGCAGTTTGTGGGAAATCAGAAATTGCCCCCCTTGCTTTCTAGTTTGGCTCACTCCTTTAGAGGTGATCAGCTAGGTGCAGGTGGAGCACCTTCCCCTATTACAGACTACACACAACCAGCAACCCTTCTGTCTGTCAGAAATCCTGTCCGTGACCCCAGTTTAAATGTCACAATCCGCTCAACACAAGCAGGAGCCATGATGGTTCATTTGACTCCACGGTGCAAAAGACAAATAGCAAGAGACTCAAGTTTTATTCAGCAGCAAGTAGCAATGAACTTTATTGAATGCCAACAACTGAGCTTTGCGTTGAGGGCAGGGGAGAGAGATAAAGGAAACAGAGTAAAAGGGGAGAGAGAGAGAGAGAAGGATGGGGAAATAGCTACCAAGAGATGGGACGACGTCCTCATAATCTTCAGCCAATAGACGCGTCTTCCTTCTGTGGGGTGAAGGAGATCTCAGAAGTCTCCTCAGGAAAGTCACCCTTTATAGTCCTTTTCCAAAGTGAGCAGCCCCCTGCTGAAAGGTGGGGAGATTTATGGACCATCGTGTGCAGAGACTGTTGCCTTGAGAGAAACTTGGTGCTATTATCCATGTACCTGCTCGAGAGCAGTGTGCCATGGCAAGAGGCAAGCACTAGTAAGCACACCTAAAAACACTCCCTCGGCAAGTATCCACCTTGGCCAGGCCAGAAACTCCTATCTGGAGCGAGTGGTGGGGTCCCAGATCTCAGTCACTGATGATGGTTGTGAGGCAGATCAGGGAACCTTTGGACAGACCCTTACATGCCCCTTTGTGGACACAACCGGGAACAGCATCCCCAGCCCCCCCGAGAAGTCCTGTCCCTTTGTGGACACAGCATGGCACTGCAGCCTCCACCCTCCACGAACAGTGCTGCCCCATTGTGGACACAGCATGGTATTTCAGCCCCCTCCCCCAGGAGTGCTGTCCGTTTATGGGCACAATGCATTACTGCAGCCCATCCTGAACAGTGCTGCCCCCTTGTGGGCACAACCAGGTACTGCAGCAACCCCCTTCAGAGCAATGCTGCCTCCTTGTGGACATAACCCGGTACTGCAGCCCCCCTACTCCCAGCAATGCTATCACCTTTAGGACAGAACCAAATACTGCAGCACCACTTTCTCCCTAAGTTGTGATGCCTTATTGTGGACACAACAAATACTGCAGTCCCTCCTGGACCAGTGGTACCCCCTTGTGGATGCCACCTGGTACTGCAGTCCCCCCTCAAGCAGTGCTGCCCCGTTGGGCACACAAGCCGGTGCAGCAGCCCCCTCATTCTTAGCAGTTCAGCCCCCTTGTGGACAAAGTATTGTTCACCCCCTCCAGCCCCCGAGCACTCCTTCCCCCCTGTGGACACAGCCCAGTACTGCTGCCTCCCCCTGAAGCAATGCTGTCCCCTTGTGGGCAGAGCCTGGTACTGCAGCACCTCCTTCCTCCTAGATGTGCTGCCTCCTTGTGGAAAAATCATGATACAGCAGGTAGCCCCTCTGTTGAGCAGTGCTGCTCCCTTGTGGACACAGCATGGTACTGCATCGCCCCTCTCCTGAGCAGTACTACCTCCTTGTGGACACAATCCAGTACTGCATCCCCCCCCCCCCCCCCCCCCAAAAAGTGCTGTCCAATTGTGGACACAACATGCTACTGCTGCCCCTCCCTCTCCCGAGCAGTGCTTCCCCCTTGTGGACACACCATGGTACTGCAGCACCCCACTTCTGAGCATTGCTGCCCCCTTTGTGGACAAAATCTGGTACTGCAGTCCTACTCCCGAGTACTTCTGACCCTTTGTAGACTCAGCATGATACTCCATCACCCCTCCCCTCCTTGAGGAGTTCTGCCCCCTTGTGGACACACCCACGGGGCTTTCTCTCTTGAGATTTCAGAGGGTGCAGACTCCTTTTATCCTAAACTCCTCTCCACACATTGCCCTCTTCCTTTCCCCATTGGCTGAGGTATGCAGAAGGTACAGCCTTCCTGAACATTCTGCCCCATATTCCCTCTTGAACCTGGCATTTCCCCTCAAAGTTCAGAAGTTCAGCCTTGTGCAGTCCCTTGTCTGTTTCAGGACCCAAGCTGTCTGGTCCCAGTAACAAACCTGCTGCCCAAAGTCAGTAGAAATGTTATGACCCATTTTAAAGACATTAACACCCATCCCTTCACCCACCAAATGATTTGTAAAGACATTAGCACACATCTTTCCTCTCACATTGATATTTGCTGTGCTGATAACAGACTTTAAAGCCCAATCTTCGGCCTGACCTCTCTGCTGTTGTAGTTCCATGGGCAGAGGTTGTTGTCTCTTCTCCCTTCCATGGGCAGGCCCGTGTTCAGCCATATCCAGGAGAGTAGAGCCCCACTCCACATCACTGTGACCTGGGAAGACAAAAACTATCACTCCAAATGTCTCCTCTCCTCCTTCTTCCCAGGCATTTGGCCCTGACAGTGTGATTTGCTGCTGGGTGCCACAGGAAAAAGGAGACCCCTGTGACACTGTGGTGCCCCATGGAACCAAACATCCATTGTGACACTGGAGAACCTCACAGAACCAAGAGTCCATGGTGACACAGCAAGGCCTTGTAGAACCAAGGACTCCAAAGGTCTGAAACAGACCTTGAGAGGCTCTACCTTGGGAACAGAAACCTCCTTGGTGGCAGCTTGGTCTTGGCACACACATTTAAGGATGTTGTCTGTTTGTAATGGGGAAACTCAGGTGTTTTAGATTGCTTCAAAAAGATTAAAGAAAGAAAACCACTGTTTCCCAGAATACAGCCAGTTCTCCAATCAAAGCAGGTCCCAGGTGAGTGAGGACAGAAAGGATGGGGTTGGGGAATGTGAAGTAAGGTTGTCCACACTGGGTCAGACCTCAAAGCACAGCTCCTCTGAGCAGGCCAGACCTCCTGAGGAGAGACACTGGATCAGTATCAGTCACAAAACGCTGCAACCACCTCTTCCCCAAAAGGAAAGCAATAAAATGCACCCTTTAAAATAGGAATGCATATTTCTTAGTAGCTCTTCGAAATATTTCTCCATAACTGGAGTTGAAAACAGCCATAATGGGCTGCAGTAGACCAGAGGGAAATCAAAGCAGATCCATGGTTTGTCATGACTTGCTTGATCTCAGTAAGCCCCATGGTGCACTTGGTGCTGAGCCCTTGAACCTCATGGTCTCAGAGGAGATTGCACAAATCTTTCCAGATGTCAAAGTCAGAAGAAAACCTAAAAGTGTCCAGTGACATTGATCGGACCCACTGAGGTCTATCTCCAATAAAGTCTCCCCTTGGACTCCTTGGAGGAGAGAATTGGAGGCCAAGATTGCCCAAAAAACTCTCAGAGCCTTAGAAAGGAAAAAAAGAAAATACCTTAAAACCCAAAGTACCTAGAAGTATTAATGAGCCCGAGTGTTGTTACTGAGAAAGGCTCTCAAGAGACTAATTAAAGCAGATAATTGGAGGCCATGTTTGCACAAAGCTCTCAGAGACTCCAACACAAAAGCAAAACTCAAATTCCTTTGAATAACCTGCAGTCCCTGGGAGCATGAAGGAGCCCCCCAGGGCCATTCCTGACCAAGGCTCCCCAGGGACTGGTCCCAGCAGATCCTTGAGGCCACTGGGATGTGGGGGGATGCTGAAGGCAGGAGAAGGGGTGACAGTGGCCAGCCTTGCTGGGGCTACGCCAGGAGGTCCCAGTGGCTCAGGACAAGGTGTCTCCTCAGAGCCCTTGGTGGCACCGACCCTGCTGTGCCCCAGGACACCAAGACTTGGCTTCTCTTTGTCCCCACCTGTCATCTCTGCCTCCAATTTCCTGCTCTGACTGGAACCTGGGGACGCTTTCTCAGTTGTGCCCCTTAGTGGGACCCATTAAAACTTTCAAATATTTTGGAATTTGATTCTGACTTGGAGTTCTTGAGAGGTTTCTTCACCTCCCTCTCAGGGACTGATGTTCAGGGCCTCAGCACAAACCCCGAGAGGGTCATTAAAGTCCTTGTGCTGTGTCTGTGCTGCTGAGCTGGGCTGGGCTCCTGGCACAGAAGGAGATTCTGGAAATCAAGAAGAGCTTCAAAAGCACATTTATCTTGCAGAGCAGCTCTTCTCATTGCCTGGGAGGGCTGGGGCACTGCCTGCAGCCACCTGGGCACAGCACAGAGGCACAGAGAGCTTCAATCGGTCAGGGCTGGGAAGGTGCTCAGAAGTGACTGGGGCCGACTCACTCCCAGCCCTTGAAACAGGAAGCCTCTGGCTGCAGGACAAGGCAGCTGCAGCTCCTGGAGAGATTTCCTAAAGATGGAACATCCCAATGCCTACAGACTCTGTGAGTACATTCTGATTCTCTCTTGTGTAGAGCAGCCAGGGGTGGCCAGGGCTGTCCTGCGGAGCAGGGTCCTGCAGCCCAGGGTGCTGTGCTGCGGCAGGGACTCTGCTGCCTGCCAGGGACGGCTCTCAGCCAGCCCTGGGAGCTTCTCACAGCGCTGGGGGACAAGATCTGGGTGGAAGCAGACAGGGTGGTAAAACTTGGCAGTGTTCTCCTGGTGTGGTGAGGATGCTGCATTTATCACAGCTGCTCCCAGTATGACATTAAACTCCAGAACACGTCCAAGTAGGTTTTATAGGGAGCAGAGCAAGGCAGAAGCTGCATAAAAGAAAAAATCCTGATGTTTATTCTACTGCTCTTAATTGTCTGAATAGAAAACTGTGCACTGATATTCATCTCTGAGTTTAGGTTTTGTGAAAAAAAGAATTATCTCAGTTCCCATGAATCCAGGCATTGCAGCATCAATGTTGTTTTCCAGCTGGGGCAGGGTTGCTGTGAAGTTGCCATCAGAGCCTGCAGAGGCAGTGCTGGCCCTGGGCAGTGCCCTGTGCTGGGAGGGGTCTGCAGGGCAGAGCTGAGCCCCCAGAGCTGGGCTGGGCTCTGGCAGCACTGGCAGGGCCTAGCCCTGGGCACAGGGAAGCAGCTGCTGGCAGGGACAGCTCCAGGCAGCAGAGCACTGGGCAGGCACAGGGGGGAAAGTGCCACCAAGCTGGGCTGGGATATTTAAAGTCCTCTCCAAAATGAAATATTCCATGATAACTTTTCTTACAGATCCTCATTTCAAGACAGTATAAATGTCCAACAGCAGCTCCCTCAGCCACTTCCTCCTGCTGCCATTGGCACACACGCGGCAGCTGCAGCTCCTGCACTTCTGCCTCTTCCTGGGTATCTCTCTGGCTGCCTTCCTGGCCAACGGCCTCATCATCAGCGCCGTAGTCTGCGGCCACCACCTGCACACCCCCATGTTCTTCTTCCTGCTAAACCTGGCCCTCACCGACCTGGGCTCCACCTGCACCACTGTGCCCAAAGCCATGCACAATTCCCTCTGGGACACCAGGATCATCTCCTACTCAGAATGTGCTGCACAGGTCTTTATCTTCGTAGTTTTCATTTCACCCGAATATTCCCTCCTGACCATCATGTGATATGACCACTACGTGTCCATCTGCAAACCCCTGCACTACGGGACCCTCCTGGGCAGCAGAGCTTGTGCCCACATGGCAGCAGTTGCCTGGGCCAGTGCCTTTCTCAATGCCCTGCTGCACACAGCCAATACATTTTCCCTGCCACTGTGCCTGGAAATGCCCTGGGCCAGTTCTTCTGTAAAATCCCCCAGATCCTCAAGCTCTCCTGCTCAAAATCCTACCTCAGGGAACTTGAGCTTCTTGCTTTTAGTCCCTGGTTAGCTTTTGGTTGTTTTGTGTTCATTGTTTTCTCCTATGTGCAGATCTTGAGGGCTGTGCTGAGGATTCCCTCTGAGCAGGGATGGCACAAAGCCTTTTCCACCTGCCTCTTCCACCTGGCCGTGATCTCTCTGTTTCTCAGCACTGCCACATTTGCCTACCTGAAGCCCCCATCCATCTCCTCCCCATCCCTGGATCTGGCACTGCCAGTTCTGTACTCAGTGGTCCCTCCAGTGCTGAACCCTCTCATCTACAGCCTGAGGAACCAGGAGCTCAAGGATGCTCTGACAAAATTGATGACTACATTTTCAAAAACATTATAATCTTTTCTGCTGCAGAACTTTCAGAATGTAGCTCTTTAAAATCTCAGCCTTTTTTTTTCATATTTGTCCATTTTCACTATGGTACTTTTTTCTTCTGTTGCAATAGTTCTTACAAAATACTCTGGTATTACTCCTTGCATTTCTACATTAATATCTACCATTCTTATGAAACACAAAGACTTGCAAGAGATCTGTTCCCTGTGCATTTAAATAAAAACGAGTGCATGCCCTCTCCTGTATTTCCAGGATTCTTCCTCAGCTCTTCTCTGTCTCTGCAGGGCAGTGCCTGTGAGCAGAGGTGGAGGGAAGAGACTCCCAGCACAGCAGCACAGCCAGGGACAATGGTCCTGGCTCTTCCCACATCTGCTCTTCCCAACTCCACCCTGTTCTTGCCAGCCCTTCTATGTCTCTAAGGCCGCAGTGCTCTGGCAGCTTGGTCACTGTCCTGCTGCATGTCCATGCTGTGAGCACAGGCAGGGACAGGCCATGGGCACTGCTGGGACACAGCTGGGCTCCAGCACAGCAGCTCCATCAGGAAAGGGATCTCCTGAGGGCAGGGCAGGAAGGCTTTGCTCTCCTCCAGAGCTGCTGTCAGGAATGTGCTCCAGGAATGTCCTGGCAAAGCAAAGTCCCGTGCCTGGGGCAGAGGGGAAGTGTGCAGGGTGCACCCAGCAGTGTCCTGGCACAGCCAGAGCTCCTGGCGTGGACCTGAGGGAGCAGCAGAGCAGGGTCTGGGCTGTGTCTTTGTTCCGGGCACAGCCTGGGAACTGCCCCAGGGCAATTGTCCCACACCACCCCTGCAACCACCATACCCACCACTGGCCTCTGCCCCACCTGCCGGAGGTTGTTTGTCCCTGCATGGAGGGACACCAAGTGACCAGGCCAGCAATCTGTGTTTGCTCTATACTGAGGAGATTCCAGCAGTGCCTTGTGTGTGTGGGGAGATGAACCTGAGTGAGCACAAACACCATCATCAGGGTCGCACAGTTCTGGGGGCACAAACAGTGCCTTGAGGCCACTTCACTCTGAGAATAATGGCCTCTGTGAAACCACCTGAATTCTTTGCTGGGCAGTGCTGAGGATTGCATGGAGGGCGACATCCCAAGGGAGGGAGGTTCCGGAGAAAGTGCTCAGGTGCCCTGGGGTGACTTTATGATGCTGAATTGTATCCTCAACCATACGTTTAACCCAGTAATAAGTTCTGCACTATTAGGACTGGCTCCAAGAGTGAAGGGAGGGAAGATATGTGTCCAAGTTTAGGACA
>WBND01001733.1:29135-56613 GCA_013398595.1 Tychaedon coryphoeus
AAATAATCATTTCAATACACTCTAGAGAGAAAAGCCCCCTTTTTTGTTAGTTTAGGCTTAGGGGATGTTTCTACTTTGACAGTTTGCATTCACCCAGAACATACGAACTATGATTTACCTCCCATTTTACAGTCCTTCCGGAGCTGTGTTATGGGTTGTTGAAAGTACATGGGGTGTCATTTTAAAGGCAGGCTGTGCTGAAAAACAAAGTTCTCTTCATCTTTTTCTCTATTAAATGTCTCTGTTCATATTCCAGTCCCAAAACAGAGTTCCATTTCCCCAAGGCAAAAAGTCCTTTTCTTTAGCACCTAAACCTCCCCAAGTACTTTTTACAGTTTAAAGGAATCTTAGTGTAGTCCCCTTAAAGCCCACAAAAAAAATGTTTTAAGCTACTTATCAGTTGCGACTTTTCCATCTCTCCTTTCATGAAAACCTAGTTTTCATTCAGCTGACTCTTGTAGTTCTTCTTGCTTTCTTCCTTTCATTCCGGGAAACTCAGGAAACTTAGACTCTTATCCAGGCACTAACAGTTAACTTGTATCCAAAAAAAAGTTGAAAAGCTCAGGTAAAAGCCACGCTGGAAAAAACGTGATCGCTGAGACCACGTGCTAAAGGCTGGACCTCCCTCCGCCATGCGGCCATTCGGAGGCTTATTCTCCCAGAACAGGGGGGAAGGGAGAGCCCCCGGTGGCTCCCCCATCTCCAGCCCGGCCATGCCACACGAAGAAAGCAAGCCATGCCGAGCCGGCCACGCGGGGCCGGGGCCGCGCTGAGTCCCCGCTGAGCCAGGGCTGGGGCCGGGCCGCGCCGAGCCCCGCCAAGCCGGACCACGCGGGGCACCCCAAGGCCCAGGCGCAGGACCGAGCCGGGCCGGGTCCACCCCGGAGCAATCCGGGGCCGGGCCCTCCTCCCTGCCGGGACTCGGGCCGCCGAGGAGGGGGGCTGGGCCGGTTTAGGCCTCGGAGCCCAGCGGTCTCCTTTTCCCCTCCCGACTGGAAAGCAAAAAAGAGAGAACTAACCCTTGTCCTTGTGATTTGTGAAAGCGAAACAGCCTTCTAATTGGTTTCCTGGCCTGTCAATCACTAACCCAGGTCTTTGCTTAGTCCCCGCAGCCTCCGGGGAGGCTCTTAGAGAGGGGGAGCGATTCTTTTGTTCCCACGCCTCGTGCTTTGCAAGAGGCTTTCTTGGGGGCTGGGCTCCCATCCCCCTCGCTGCTACATACGTCCCCAGGACAGTGGGACTCACTAAAAGTAAGAGAAACTTTGGAGTTTGAATCTGACTTTAAATTTTTGAGAGGTTTCTTCAACTCCCTGTCAGGGACTGATATTCAGGAGCTCAACCCCAACTCCTGAGTGGGTCATTAAAGTCCTTGTGCCGTGTCTGTGCTGCTGAGCTGGGTTGGGCTTCTGGCAAAAGCACCACTGCAGAGAAAAAGCCAATATTTCCAAAATATTATTTGGAGCTCCTTGGCAGCACCAAATGCACCATGGGGCTCATTGGGATCAATCAAGTCCTGAAAAGCCATGGCTCTACCTTGATTTCCCTCTGGTCTGGTGCAGTTCATTATGATGGTTTTCAACTCCAGTTATGGAGAAATAATTCAAGGAACTTCTAAGAAACACTCTCCTTTTTTAAAGGTTGTATTTTATTACTGTTCTCTTTAGAATAGATGCCATTGCAGCCTTCTGTGTTTGATATTGATCCATGGTCTCTCCTCAGGAGGTCTGGCCGTCTCAGAGAAATTGAGCCTTGAGGTCTTGACCCAGTGTGGACAACCTTGCTCCACATTCCTCAATCCCATCCTGTCTATCCTCACTCACCTGGGATCTGCTTTTTTTGGAGAACAGGCTGCACTCAGGCATACAGGGATTTCCCAGGATTTTTTGGAAGCAATCCAAAACTTCCCCACTGAAAACAAATACACTTCAAATGAGGCAAAGCCCAAGGTATCACCAAGGAGGTTCCACTTCTCCAAGGCAGAATCCTGCAAGGAATTTTTGAGACCTTTGGACTCCTTGGTTCCTTGAGGCCTTGCAGTGTCACAAGGCCCCTTGGTTCCACGAGGTTCTGTACTGTCACGATGGAGATTTGGGTCCATGGAGCCCCACGGTGTCACAATGCTCCTTTTTTGTTCCATGAGGTTCCATACTCAACAATGGTCTCTGTAGTTCCAAAGTGTCACCATGGACCCTTGGTTCCATGAGGTTCCTTGGTGTCACCATGGTCTCCTTGGTTCCATGAGACATCACAATGTCACAACGCACCCTTGGTTCCATGAGGTTCCTGCAGCAGGACTTCCCCTAAGGCACAGCAGAGCTCATCTGTTCTGTCCATCAGCTGGGGCCATAACTCAGGGCATCTTCCCCCTCTCAGGAATTCCTGAGAAAACCCAGGCCGGACATCTGTCCTAAGTTCTCTCTGGTGCCAGGGAGGTGGAATTCTCAGCTGAAGTTCCCAGTCAAAATCCAAATAATTGCTTGTTCAACTCTAATACAATCCCCCTAAAAATGACTCTCCCTCCTCCCTTTCCCCCCTTTTGACCATAGCCCTGTCTCCTCCTTCAGCTAAAAATTCACCTAATTGGAGCCCAAACCATTTAGAGAGCCCTTCCCTGGATGGTTGGGCACTTGCGGCTTGCGCCTGAGTTTTGCTGGCCACTTCTAACAATTTATTAAGAACAAACAAATGACCCATTTCGCACAGAAGTTCCCAATTTGCTGCAATTATAATTTTTAGCACAAGATGGTAGTGTTGTATCACAAATGAATTAAGCAAGTAGCAACTTGTTTCAACTACAGCTTTTGACACAAGATGGTAGCGTTGCCTCAAAAATACATGATAGTTGTCAGAATTGTAGAAAAATCTCACCTAGTGCTCTTCACAAACATCTGTTCACACACGTCTGATCACAACCACAACAACAGCTTGCCAAAATAGCAGCAATAAACAAGGATTTCCCCAAACTCACCCCTGGAATTTCTAGCTGTGCCCTTCACAGCACGACAAATCCTTCCACTGGCAGTTTAAACACCAGGATTCGCTCAAGCCCACCCCCAGAACTTGCTAGTGGTACCCTCTACGGCACAGCAGAATCTCTTCACTGGTAACTTAAGCAGTTCTTTCTGCTTTCAAGCAACACCTTTCGGCCTACATCATGCATAGAACATCTTCCATGTCTGGCCAATTAGCCCTCTCATCCTGGGGTCATTTTAAAATCATAAACATACCATTTTGTCCTTGGCCAGCAGACTTGTATGTCTCCCACACTGAAGCAGGCAGGAGTGGAGGTCCCTTGTCCAAGAGGGACTTGAGTTGGTGCACCTGGAGCTGTCACGTTCCCATCTGTTCTTGTGGGAAGAGAAGGTCCTGCTACGGCTGCCAAAATGATTCACGAAAGGCAAGGACAAAATACCTTTCAACCAGTTTAGTCCAAAGGATATGTTCATTTCAGCGCTGGGGGGACACGCAGGATTGCTCCCTATTATAGCCCTCTATTTATTAACAAAAGTCATGCATATTCTAAGACGTCTGTACATATTTATTGCTTGTCACTGCCCATTCCCTGCTCGGTATTAATATTAGTTGCATACTCTTTGTGGTTGCATAGTGTTCCCTTGGTACTGGGTTGGTAGTGGATTAAATGAGTTGGAGGGTTTCAAGGAAGGAAGTAAGGACCGTCTACCTGGCTCTAAACTTTTTATCTCTGTCCTGTTACTATGACTACCTGACCTGTTAATCCCTTCATTCT
Source organism: Tychaedon coryphoeus (assembly GCA_013398595.1). NCBI lineage: Eukaryota > Metazoa > Chordata > Aves > Passeriformes > Muscicapidae > Tychaedon > Tychaedon coryphoeus. Next base: position 32,884 of record WBND01001733.1, read on the forward strand.
GGTCTTTATTAGTTTCAGAGTCAAAATTTATAATGTGTGGGTCTCCCCTGGCTGACTCTGAGTATTTTCTAATGTGTATCAGTTTTTGCTTAAATGCTTCCATATGTGTATTTTGGCTGATTCTGAATGTTAAACAATATAACAATTTCTCGTCCCTATACGAAGATATATACTTTTATGGGTTACATTCCTAACCTCTAGCTTCTAAACATTCTAAGATACCCCATAACTTGTTTCCTCAAACACACAATTCTTTAAGCTGTAACAGAATACTATGGTTCAGTGGAATCCCACTGTGAGCCACGGTCACCTGACCGAGATGGATGTTTTTTTCCACAGGAAAGAAAAGTGAGAAATCCAAGTGTTTTGGAAGAGGATGAGAGGTGGCCATCCTTGGGCTTAGCCAGCCTGATCTGTCTCTCATGACACCTTTCACTTGGCAGAAATCCTTGGACATAGGGATTTTTGGAGGTGGAATCTCAATTTTGCTTATGGGTGCCTGGAATGGAAGAAGAGTTCTTTTCATTAGGAAAGCACAGAGCCCAAATGTTTCCAAATGCAGATGAGAGCCAGCCCTCAGGAGGCCAAGGCCAGCCAGACTTGTCAATCATGGTAGCTTTTGTCTGGGAGCTATCTTTGGATATAGGGAATTCTGGAGGTGGATTCACAATTTTGGCCATGGGCACCAGGAGGACAAGGACAGTTCTTTTCTACAGGAAAGAAAGCACAGAGCCTCAGTGTTTCAATTGCAGATGAGAAATGACCCTCAAGATGCCAAGGTCAGCCAGACCTGTCAGGTGGCCCCCAGGTGGCCCAGCCAGCCGGACCTATTCCATGTTTCCTTGGTTCCATGAGACCTCACAGTGTCACAATGTTCTCCTTGATTCCATGAGTCCCTGTAGTGTCACAATATTCTCCTTGCCACAATATTCCCCTTCCCACAATATTCTCCTTGCTTCTGTAGTGTCACAAAGGCCTATTGCTTGCATAAGACTTGGGAGTGTCACCATTGTCCCTGGGCTCTATGTGGCCCTGCTGTGTCACCATGGTTCTTGTGACAATGGTTCTCTGCTCCTTGGTTCTGTGGGCCCCACAGCTTCATCACTGACCCTTGTTTTATGTTGAACTAGATGTTTTCAAGCATTCCTTGATTTTCTATACTTTGCCAGTAAAATCTTTTGCCATTTTGACTTCTTGAGAATATCTGGCTGGGGTTTCTCCTGTGCACAAAACTCGAGTAAAGGAACCTTTGGTCACCCCCAGCATTTCAGTGTTCTGGTGTGTTACAGCCCTGCAGCCTCACAATGGCCTCTTGTTTCCATGAGGCCCCACAGTGTCACACTGGCCCTTGGTTCCATGAGCATCTGGAGTGTCACACAGGTTGATGACATTTGTCCTTGCTGCCCCTCACATCCCACTGCCCCAGGAACAGCCCCAAGCCACCCGGGAGGGACAGGCCCTGCTGTGCCAGGCCTGGGCTCAGCCCTTGGCCTTTCTGCTGCCTCCAACCAGCACAGGCCTTGCTCAGCATTGCAGTTCCCTGCTCACAACCTTTGGCTCCTGCAATGCTGGCCTCAAGCATCTGCTCTCTGCAGTCCCTGGGGAGCCTTTGGCAGTCCCGGCCCTCAGTGGGGCCAGTGATGCTCCAAGGGACCCCCAACCTGTCTGACACTGCCCTCCTGGGACTGACATCCCTGTGCCCTGCATCAGAACCTTGTCCCCTGAGCTCTGCAGCTGGCTGTCCCAGCCCATTGCACCATGTCCCACCTGCTCTCCTCAGGGCTTTACCTGCACACAGGTCCAAGAGAACTTTTCCTATTGGTAAAGAAAGAATGGAAAAGCCTGAGCAGATTTCCTAAACAACAAACCCCATTCAGGAACCACATGCTCAGTCCAGGCTGCCTGGAATGATGTCACCTTTCTACAAGGGACAGTGTGAGCAGAAATTTTCTCTGTAAGCAGAATTTTCAGAGTCTTTCAGCTGAATTCTCTGCCCCTGTCCTTTCCCTGGGTCTCTGTTGCAGATTGAAGTTTCTGGCACAACTCTCAGCTTTAACTTCTTTTTTGAGTGCAAACAGGTGTTCTGAGGTGTGTTAAGCAGGATTTGCTCAGTGTTTCTACAAATCTTTTGTATTCCTATCGAACAAAGAGGCCATTTTAACATAGTGGGGGCCACATGGAAGCAAGAATTTTGACACTGGGGTCCCATGGAACCAAAGGGCCATTGTTACATAGCAGGGCCACATGAATCCAGTCGTCCATTGTGACACTGTGAATCCAGGGAGACCATGGCAACACCACTGGAACGTCATGGAACTAAGGAGTCCAAGGTGACCCAGTGGGAATGCATGGAGCCAATGGTCCATTGTTACACTGCGCATCCAAGGAGTCCATTTTGACACCATGGAAGCTCATGGAACGAGGTAGGCCATGGTGACACTGCAGAAATTCACGAAACCAAACATTGTGACCCTGCAGGGGCATCATTGGAACCAAGGAACCGCTGCTGACAGTACAGAAACTCATAGAACCAGGGCCTGTTGTGGCTTTGCAGAACCAACACAGCTGCTGGACCTTGTTCCCTGGCCCTGCACCGCTCCTTGGGAGGCACGGCAGGAGCAGCACTCTGGGACCCTCAGGAATGCCCCTCTGGGATCCATGGCACACACTCCCAGGGTCTGGAATTCCAGTTCCCAGCAAGGAAAAGATGTTCCTGCCCTTGAAAGCCAAGCTCTTATGAAAAAGATGAAGGCCCAGTAGAGCAAGATCTTACAGGGGCATTTCACTGCCAGCCTTCCTAACTTCACCCGTGGTTGTTGTAACTCCTGGATTGGGAATTAAATCAGGGGAGGACCTTTGGTGGGAGCTGCCCTGGGTCATCAGAGACATTGTGAGAGAAGCAGAGTAGGCAAAGAGAGGCAGTAGAGAAAGGGGGACACAAACACAATCAGCTGAGAAGGTTGCACTCCGAAAAACAAACTGGAACTGACTGGAAATTAAAGAGACAGAAACAAAAATTTCTGAAAGTTTTATTTAATATCAAAATACATCCCATCCACGCAGCCCCAGACAGGTGTGATCCCAGCCCTCTAAATCTGGATCCCACTTCTCCCAATCCCCTTCCAACCCCATCTTTCCCTGGAGGCTCAGGAATCGAGTGATCTTGGGGAGGGATTGAGTTTTATGAGCTAAGAACAAGCTGTTTTGAGGTGACATTGGTTCATTTGGAGGTAGAATTATCTCCAGTGGGATTAAGTCATTTTGGGAAGACAGGTTGAAATCTCTTGGATTTTGGAGTCCAAAATCCACCAAGAACCCCAAAATCCTCCAGATTATGTCCCCAAACCCTAAATTCCCCCTCAAATACCAATGAAATAGTGTGACTTTAAACATCTTTGATCAATGTGTTTAATTTTAGACTTGTATCAGGTGTTTTAAAAGGCTGAAGATAAATCAGGAGAAAATGAGGTTCAAAATAAAAACACCACTAGTCAGGTGTCTTCCCAATGTGGACCATGTAGAATGTGGGTCACCAGGGCTTTGAAGAATGTGGGTCCTCTGAAGGGGGATGAGTTTGGAGCAGCAGATGAAGCTTTTTCCTGCAGAAGAGGAACTCAGAGGGTTTCCCAGCACAGGGGTAGTCTTTACTCCTCAGAACACCCTGGGCTGGGTTTAACTCCCCCTCATGGTGCAGGATCCCTGTGGCTTCTCCTCCCTGTTGGATTCCTGAGCTGTGGAGACACTCAAAACGGCCTCCTCCACAAGGTTCTGCCGGGGGGATTTGCCACCCTGGCCTCCATTCACAGCTTGCTGGCCCAGCCATGGCGGCACAGCCCCTGTGCAGGCCCAGCCCACTACAGGAGCATTGCAGGTGGGAACAGCCCCTGTGCCATGGTGCCACAGTAGCCCTGTGAGCAGGTTTGAGTACTCGAACATCAATGAGTATCTAATCCTCGGCAAAACTCAGATGCACTTCTGATCATATGTGGTTTTTTTTCCTCATTGAATATTATGTGTGAAATAAATTTTTCAGCTAAATGCTAATATTCTTATCACCCTACCAGTGTTATCTCATGGAAAACACTTCCTCCACATATGGATGCAGGTCACCTGTATAAGCAAGCACAATCAAAAATCCAGCAGGAATTATTTGTCTCTGCTCCCATCTGTGATAACTCCTCTGGAGCTGGAGGCGCAGTCACGGTGCCCACAGCAGCCCTGGGGCTCTGTGCCCCATGGCCTCCCTGCTGGGCAGCCTCTGCCAGCTCTTGCACAGCCCGTGGCACCTGTGGGCCTGCACAGACAGCCCTGCCCAGGGCTCTGCCGGGCTCTGGGCCAGCAGAGAGGCCAGGCAGGGCTGGCCAGGGCCGGGAACAGGCCCTGAGCCCCACAGGAGGATGGAGCTGGGCCACAGCCAAACTCAGCCCAGGGCAAACCTGGGCTGAGCAGCCAGGGCTGGCAACGGCTGGGGACAGAGGCTGGTGGTGACAAATGTCCTGGAGCCCCCTCCCTGCTCTTTGCATGCCACCAAGGGCACAGAGAAGCCTCCTCTCTCTGCCTCTTGCCTGTTTCCAATGCCTTCTACAGCGCTGGCCCTGCCCCACAAGGCCTGGGCTGAGTCCTGCCCCTGCACGCTCAGCCGGGCTGAGATGGACACTGCTGGTTTCTCTGGCAGGCTCTCTCAGGCCAGCCCAGCTCCCTGCAAGCTGTGCCAGCTGCCCTGAGCTCTGTGCAGCACCAAGGGCCTCTCCCCAGCACAGCCCAGCCGGCTCTGGCCCCACAGCTCTGCTCAGGCCAGGGGGCTCTGGGCAGTGGCCCCACGGCCTCAGCCCCTGGCAAGGGCACAGCAGCAGCTGGAGCTCAGACAGGACTCAGCCCCAGCCATGGGCAAGGTGCTTGGCCAAGGCAAAAGGAGGCTCTCTGTGTGCCCTGCTCCCCTCTCCCTGAGCTCCTGAGAGCTCTGCAGCCCCTGCTGCCATCCCATCTGCCCAGTCCAGCACAAGAGCCCCGGCCTTGGGGCCCTCCAGAGCTGCTCCTGCTCAAAGCCCAGGGCCCATCCCAGAGCTGGGGCAGCCACAAAGCTGTGTCCATTTCTGATCATTTTTGCTGTAATGAGGATACTAAAAATTTTTTTAAAAGTGGTTGCAACTTTATTTTTTTTCACCTAAGTACAATATGATCGCCATTGCTTATACAATGTCTTTGGGTCACACAAGGAGGTGGGGCAATTGAGTTGATGGGGGTGAAAGATAGCATTTTTTTTAATGCAACAGAATCTGAAACAGAATTTTTTTTTTAATACATAAGAGCAGATTTGGCCTCTCATGATGTGCATTGGGAGCTGCTGACAGAGGAAAGCAGGCCTTCTGTGGCTGCTGGGCCCTGCAGAGGGGATGCTGGTGCTGCCCAGGGCTGAGGGGTAGCTGAAGGGCCTTTGGGAGGCTCCAAGCAGAGAGACTGACCACCCAAAGCTACAGATCTGGAGTCTCTGTACATGTTGAAGCATTACTTTGTAGATCCTGCTGTGTCCCTTTCAACTCAGAATGTTCTGTGATTCTGTGATTACAATTCCTGTTCTGCTTCTCTTCTCCCCCTGTTGTCTATTATCAAAAGAGAAAAACCCCCTTGAAAAAGTGTTAGGACGGTAAAGTAAAAAACAGACCTTTTTTGGAAGCTTCCACGTGCCCCAGTGGCAATGGGGCACATCCAGCCCTTGATTATAACACTTTATTAAGGTTGATTAATTAGGATATTTAACAGGAACATCTAACAGGAGATTTGGTTTCCCCTGTTATACACCCTTGGGTCGGCCCATTTGAGTAGATCCAAGGGCCTCTTTGCCGCAAATTTTTTATGACTGCACACATTCTGCTTAAAATAAAAAGTTCTTCCTATAGTCTTTCTCCTGAAAATAGGACTATACAGTATTTCAGGAATGTATTTAGAAGGTCAGCTTATTGTTCTAAAATCTAAGAGAAAGGTTAGGAAATATTCTAAGGTTAATTAAGGTTTATAATTGTAAAAGTATATAATGGTAGTTTAATAGAATTAATTAATTGTTTAATAGAATCAATTAAGGATTTTGAAGAGCTATGAAAAATACATTAAAAGCAAAAATCTTTTTGTCATCACCCCAACTTTCCCATCTTTCTCGAAGGAGGAAACTGAAAAAACTCTCAGGAAATTTCCTGATTTTTACAGCAAGGTTTACCTTCGTTTGCAAAGTGTCCTCTGGAGCTTTGCCCAGGCTGGTCTGGAGCTGGGAGCACCCCTGCCCCACCCAGCCCCTCTCAGCAGCAGCACCTGCCCTGCTCAGGGTCGCTCCTTGCCCCCACAGCTTCTCCCCAGTGCTGGGAGCAGCTCCCCAGGCTGGCGGAGAACTGTCCCTGGCAGGCAGCAGAGTCCCTGCCCCAGCACAGCGCCCTGGGCTGCAGGACCCTGCTCTGCACGACAGCCCTGGGCACCCCTGGCTGCAGCCCCGGCTGCTCAGCCCCGCAGCAGAGCCTGGACACAGGGAGCTGCCTGGGGCTGTGCCTCGGCTGCTGCAGCCAGGAAATCCAGCCCTGCCCTAGGGCCACATCCCCTGCCCTGCAGCAGCTCTGAGAGTGCTCCTGGAAGGGCCTGAAAGCTGTGGGATGTGCCAGCTTCAGGAGATCCCTGCAGGAACTGCAGCTTATCTTCCCACAGACACAGAGTGACTGTTTCAGACACTGTGAGGATTTCTGCTCTAGTGAGCCCTCAGTGAGCTCTACTCTGTGTTCCCAGCCCAGGCTGAGTTTAACCCCTCTGTGCCTCTGTGCTGTGCCCAGGGTGGCTGCAGGCAGTGCCTCAGCCCTGCTGGGCTGTGCACAGGAGCTGCTCCTGGGCAGAGCTGTCTCTCTGCAGCGCTGCCCTTGCCAGGAGCTGCCTCTGTGCTGGGAGCCCAGCCCAGATCAGCAGCACAGACACAGCACAAGGACTTTAATGACCTTCTTGGGGTTTGTGCTGGGGCCCTGAACATCAGTCCCGAAGAGGGAGCTGAAGAAACCTCTCACGAAATCCAAGTCAGATTAAAACTCCAAAGTTTCTTGAAGTTTTAATGGGTCCCACTGAGGAACACAAGTGAGAAAGTATCCCCAAGCCTCAATCAGAGCAGAGAACTGGAGGCAGAAATGACAGGTGGGGACAAAGAGAAGCCAAGTCTTGGTGCCCTGGGGCACAGTAGGGTCTGTGCCACCAAGGGCTCTGAGGAGACATCTTTTCCAGAGCCACTGGGACCTCCTGGCACAGCCCCAGCAAGGCTGGCCACTGTCACCCCTTGTCCTGCCCTCTGCATCCCCCCCACATCCCAGTGGCCTCAAGCATCTGCTGGAACCAGTCCCTGGGGAGCCTTGGCCAGGAATGGCTGGGGGGCTCTTTCACGCTCCCAAGGATGCAGGTTTTTCAAAAGGCTTTGAGTTTTGTTTTTGCCTTGGAGTCTCTGAGAGCTTTGTGCAACCACGGCCTCCAATCATCTGCCTTAATTGGTCCCTTGAGAACATTTCTCAGCATCAGCACTCAGTGGGGCTCATTAATGCTTCAAGGTACTTCAGTTTTTTAAGGTACTTTTCTTCTCTGAGTCTCTGAGCAGTTTTTAATCAATCATGGCCTCCAGTTCTCTCCACCAAGGAGTCCATGAGGAGCATGTGGTGGGGATGGACCTCAATGGAATCCATTCATGCTTTGAGACACTTTGGGTTTTTCTTCTGTCTTGGACTCCTAGAAAGGTTTGTGCAGTCTCCTCTCAGGCCCTGAGGTTCAAGGGCTCAGCACCAAATGCACCGTAGGGCTCATTGGGATCATGCAAGTCCTGACAAACCATGGCTCTCATTTGTTTTCCATCTGGTCCAGTGCAGCTCATTACGATATATTTCAATTCCAGTTATAAAGAAATATTTCAAAGAGCTTCTAAGAAATGTACATTCCTATTTTAAAAAATGTATTTTATTCCTGTTCTCTTTAAAGCAGAGGTGATTTCAGCATTATGTCATTGATACTGATTCAGGGTCTCTCCTCAGGAGATCTTGCCTGCTCAGAGAAGCTGTGCCTTGAGGTCTGTCCCAGCTTGGACGACCTTGCTCCACATTCCCCCACCTCATCCTATTTGTCCTCACTCACCTGCGACCTGCTTTACTTGGAGATCTGGCTACACTCAGGAAAACAGGGATCTCCTTCCTTTTCTTTTTCTGAAGCAATCTAAAACTTCCAGGTTTCCCCATTACAAACAGGAACTCTCCTTAAATGTGTGCTGAGCTCAAGGTGCCACCAAGGAGGTTTCTGTTCCCAAGGCAAAGCCATGCAGAATATGTTTTAGATCTTTGGACTCCCTTTGGTTCTATGCGGCCTTGTTGTGTTACCATGGACTCTTGGTTCTGTGAGGTTCTGTAGTGTCACAATTAATATCTGATTACATGGGACCTCACAATGTCACAGGGGTTTCCTTGGTTCTGTGAGGTTCTATAGTGTCACAATCAAAGTTTGATTCCATGTGCCTCACTGTGCCACAGTGTTTTCCTTTTTCCTGCAGCACCCTGCAGCAAGACCCACTGGCAGGGCCAAATGTCTGGGAAGAAGGAAGAATGGGGACATTTGGAGTAATGGTTTTTGTCTTCCCAGGGCACAGTTATGTGGGTTGGGGCCCGTCTGCCCTGAAGATGGCTGAACACCGACCTGCCCATGGAAGGGAGAAGAGACAACAACCTCTGTCCATGGAACTATGACAGCAAAGAGATGAGGCTGAAGGCTGGGCTTAAAAGACTGTCACCAGCACAGGAAACATCAATGTGAGAGGAAAGATGTGTGCTAATGTCTTTACAAATCATTTGATGGGTGAAGGCATGGGTGTTAAGATCTGTGAAATGGGTCGTAACGTTTCTACTGACTTTGGGCAGCAGGTTTGTTACCAGGCCCAAACAGCTTGGGTCCTGAAATAGACAAGGGTCTGCACAAGGCTGAACTTCTGAACTTTGGGGAGAAATGCCAGGTTCAAGAGGGAAAATGGGCCGAGCAGGTCAGGAAGGCTGTACCTTCCACATACCTCAGCCAATGGGGAAAGGAAGAGGGCAATGTGTGGAGAGGAGTTTAGGATAAAAGGAGTCTGCAACCTCTGAAACCTCAAGAGAGAAAACCCTGTGGGTGTGTCCACAAGGGGGGCAGAACTCCTCAAGAAGGGGAGGGGTGATGGGGTATCATGCTGAGTCTATAAAGGGTCAGAACTACTCAGGATGGGGACTGCAGTACCGGGTTTGGTCCACAAAGGGGGCAGCACTGCTCAGAAGGGGGAGGCTGCAGTACCATGCTGTGTCCACAAGGGGGTAGCACTGCTCGGCAGAGGGAGGAGCTGCAGTAGCATGCTGTGTCCACAACTGGACAGCACTTTTTGGAGGGTGAGGATGCAGTACTGGATTGTGTCCACAAGGAGGCAGTACTGCTTAGGGGAAGGGAGCTGCAGTACCATGCTGTGTCCACAAGGGAACAACAATGCTCAGGGAAGTGAGGTGCTGCTGTACTGTGTTGTGTCCACAACGGGGCAGCACTGCTCAGGTGGGGGGGAGGGGAGAGGGGATGCAGTACAATGCTGTGTCCATTAGGGGGTAGCATTTCTCAGACAGGAAGCCTGCAATACCAGTCTGTGTCCACAAGGGGGCAGCACATCTCGGGGGAGTGAGATGCTGCAGTACTGGGCTGTGTCCACAAAAGGGGGAGGATGTATCTGTATCATGCTGTGTCCACAAGGGGGCAGCACTGCTAAAAGAGGGGGGCTGCAGTACTGGGTTCTGTCCACAAGTGATCAGAACTGGTCAGGGAAGGCTGAGGTTGTTATACCGGGTTCTGTTCACTAAGGGGCAGTGCTGTTCGGGGACAGAGGTTGCAGTACCATGCTGTGTCCCAAAGGGGGCAGCACTGCTCAGGCGGGAAGGCTGCAGTGCAATGCTGTGTCCTTAAGGGGGCAGCACATCCAGGAGGAAGGAGGTTCTGCTGTACCAGGCTGTGCCCACGAAAGGACAGCATTGCTTTCGGGGGAGGCAGCAGTACTGGGCTGTGTCCACAGGGGGGAAGCACTGCTTGGAGGAGGGGGATGCTGCAGTACCAATCTGTTGCCACAAGGGGCAGCACTGCTCGGGGTGAGGGGGGAGTATGATGCTACGTCCAGAAGGGGGCCACACTGCTAAGAATGAGGGGGCTGCTGCACCAGCTTGTGTACACAACGGGGCAGCATTGCTTGAGGTGGGGGGAGCTGCAGTACCCAGTGGTGTCCACAAGGGAGTAGCACTGCTTGGGACACAGGGTTGCAGTACTATGCTGCATCCGCAAGGGTGCAGAAGTGCTTGGCAGAGAGGCTGCACTACCTAGCTGTGTCTGCAAGGGGGCAGCACTGCTTGGATGGGGGGGGGGGCTGCAGTACCATGCAGTGCCCACAAGGCGGCAGCACTGTTCAGGGACTAGAGCTGCAGTACCATTGATGCTTTAAGTTCTGAGTTTTCTGTTCTGCTTGGATATGCTTTTCCATTGTGCTTAAGATGATGAAGACAAAATAGTCTGATTCCAGCTGTTGATTCAAGGACAGTTTCTTCAAACTCCAGGCCCTAAGCATAAAGAACGTGAAAAGAGGAGGGTGGGCCAGCAAGGAGGCGAGGAGGATGAAAGCTTACAATTTGAGACTATTAATTGGGTAGTTGACTCCTGTATGCAAATGGACTGAAGTCTATAAAGATGTAAGATCATGTGACCAAGTCCTCCTTTACTTCCATCTTGGAGCCATCCAGGCAGGGCAGGGGCCACACTGTGGCACTGGTACTGCCAGGGTGTGGCCTTTGAAGGTCTTTTAATAAATACCCATTTTATTCTCCTTAACTCTGTGTGATCTCTGTTCCAGCTCCTCAAGGCAACACCGTAGTACCAGCCAAAGTGAGTCCATTCCTGGGGGCTGTAGGACAGTGCTCCTATGGAATACAGATGGAGTTCATCAGAGGAATGCTGCTGCTCCCAGAGCCTGGCCCCAGCATCCCTGGGCATGCAGGGGCTGCCCCAGTGGCACACGGTGTGCTCTGCTGCCCTCTCACCAGCATCAGTACAAACTCAGGGTAAGAAAAGAAGCCACTAGTGTTCAAAGAGGACAGTGGAAGCCCTTGCAAGGCCTGACCACTACAAGGAAAAACCCACTCAGTTTTGGGGCAAAACCTTGCCTTCATCCTCCTTGCCAGCATTGCCCCAAAAAACATTATGAGGCCAAGGCAAACAAGGAGAGCATAGCAGTTCAAGCCCTTTCTCACCTGCACACCAAACTGGCTGGTGCACAGGTTCTGGCCCTCCATCTCTGCTACCCTCACCCACGGGTGTTTTTGTGGGGCTGGCTGCCCCAGCCCCAGCTCCCATCCTAGGTAGAGTGGCTGGCAAAGGCTGCCAGCAGGGCTGGAAGTCAGCCCCCACCCACCTTTGCTCAAAAGCAACTCGGCTGAAGGCTCAGTGCCACGAGTGGCAGCAAAAGTGAGAATTCCTGCTGCAACACCTAGGCTGGGCCCTGAGATGTTGGGCAAGGAGATGCCAGGACTGGAGCACACCCCTGCGTGGGTGCCCCACGGCCCCCAGCACCAGGTGGAACAGCTCCCATGCCACCTCCTCACACAGGAACCCCCGTGCCCGAATGAAATGCTGCAGGTCCTGACACCGCTCCGGGTGCTCCAGCACCATCACGATGTTGTTGGGGAGCTCAAACCACTCCAGCAGCCGGATGACACCAGGGGAGCCAGTGGACACCTTGTCCAGCAGCACGATCTCCAGAGGTGCGCTGGTGCCGTCGAGCTGCGGGAGGACCACGATGCCGTCAGCAGGGCTGATGCCGTGCCAGGGCTCGGGAAGCCCTCACCCAGCCCGGGATGCTCTGCTGGCCCCACGCCCGCTCTCCCTCAAAGGTCCTGGCGGCTTCCACCCTGCCGGGCCTCGGCTCATCCCCGCCCAGCTCGCCCTGGCTTCTGCCGCTGGCCCCGCTCACTCACCAGCTCGCCACAGGGCTGGACGCAGTTCCGTGGCACCTTTTGATGGCCACCTGCAAGCCAAGGGCAGCAGCGGGCTGAGCTCGCCGCCCAGCCCAGGGTGCCCCGGTCTCTTCCTCTTCCTCCTCCTCCTCCTCCGGTGCCTGCCGCCGGCCCCGCCACTCCCCAGGCACTGTCGGGAGCCGCATCTACGCCCAGACGCTGCCGAAGCCGCTGCGCCCCAGCAGCTAACACAGCTGGTTCTGCTCCTTCAGGCCCTGCTGCGCCTTCCCTGCCGGCAAGATGCGGCTGTCAGCGCTCGGTCCGGGGCCAGGAACGGCCCCGAGCACCCCTCAGTCGCCCCGGGCCGGGCAGCCCCAGGCGTTTGCTCTTTGGAACGGGACAGCGGCGGCTGGGGGCAGGCGACTGCGCTGCCGAGCAGCGGAGCTTGGGCCGGGGGAGCCGCAGCGGGGGCTGCGGGAGCGGCCGCGCCACGTGTGTGCTCCATGGGCCCGGGAGGAGCCAGGGCAGGGGCTGAAGCCCGAGTTGGGACCGGGGCCAAGGCCGAGCTTGGGCTCCGAGGCGGAGACAAAAGGCAACGATGCCACGCGAGCCCCAGGCACTGCTTCCTGCCCAGCAGAGCCACTGTCAGTATGGCCAGAGACGGGCGGAGGCGAAACCGTGGCAGGACAGGCGGGGCCAGGGGCATAGTCTGCCCTGGGATGAGGAGAGAGACTCGGAGAGGAGGGGGACACCAGGAAAGGGAGAGAGAGAGAGCGTGCGGGACTGCACGAGAAGGAGAGAAGAAGCAAGAGGGAGTCGACAAAGCCACTTCTTTCACTGCTGCCGCTGCAACTGAAGTGCCAGGGCCATTTGTCCGTGTGTCTGTTTGACCATTCCCCGCATGCCCCCGCTCAAAGCCTCGCTTTCCCCTCTGGCAGCCCCTTGGTCTGTCCAAACACAGGAACTTCGCTGTGTTGAGCCAAGATCCAGAGTCATGACTCCTGCACAGTGGCAGAGGAATCCCCTTGGTTGCTGCTGTTCATTGTCCCTGCTGAGGCTCAAACACTGTCTGAGCACATTGCCTGAATGCAGAATTTGTACCTGACCCAAGCACTGCACTCGTGTCTCCAGCATTGCTTTCCAAGAAAAAAAGGGAAAGGCAAATTCTGGGTAACTCATGGTATTTTACAGTGTCTAAAACTTGCCAAATCATGGATCTTAGAGGTAAGATCCATTTGGAATTAATGGGATGGAGAAGGAATGCAAGATGGAAATGGGAAGCATAATATTACATAGAGAAAAACATCTTGGACTATTTCTTTCCATTTTCATTTCATATCTTTAAAGCTGTTTCAGTTTTCCCAGAATCTTCTCTACAGGCCTTTTTGCTCTTTCCAAGAACCTTTCCTGGAGGACGAGGTGCAGCTTCTGTCACAAGATGTGCCACCAAGTGCAGCATGACTCTTGCAGCAAAGCAGGACAAAGGTTTTGAGAACTTGACAACTTGTTCTTTCTTTTCCTTGTGGGCTGGAGAGCTGTGCCGTGGGTAAGGATTTCATTGTTACTCTTCTAACTTAAGAAAGCAGGAGGTGGTACCAGGAGTTGTAAGGGAATGCAACCCTGACTGAATGCAGAGAAAGAATCTCCAAAGCCTTCAGGCAGAAATGGCGAGTTGTGTGATAATCATTCCAACACCCCCATGGACATCTTGAAAGTGATCTAGAACATAAAAATGGGCTGACAGAGGGAGATTGTTTCTGTGTTCAGTTTAGCTGATTCTACATCTCTTGCACTGGTGTAAATCAAGAGTTCAATCAGTTCGTGAAAAGCACCAGAACAAGCTGGACTTCTCAGTAGATGACTAAAAGAATCTGAAAAGGAGAAATGCAGGGAATGAACTTTGGCCTCAGGATCCTGCTGAGACTGGGCAGCAGGCTGGGCTCCCACTGGAATTAACAGGCTGGAAATACCTCTGGGCATCTCCATTTTCTGCTGCTGCTCGGAAGGAATGATGAAGTGAGGCTAGAAGTTCTGGTTTCTCTTTGCCCTGGCGAATTTTTTAAATTTTATTTGACGCTCCAGAGGCAATTTCTGTGATGGCCTCTGTCAGCTGATTCTATTTCAGCAGCACCAGCAACAGGGCTGTGTTTGAATGCTGCAGAAGTGGCCTATGTGGCCTTAGTTCTTCTTGACTTTGTGCTTAGAGACTTGTGAATATTTCAAGATCTGCAAATTATGATGCCTGCAACTGCTAAAACATTGTGACTCTTTCTTAGCTATCTCTAAGAAGGAGCTAGGCGATTAGCATGAAAAGGACAAAGGATTAAAAGAGGCCCTTTGCTTACTTCAGGTTCGTAGTTTATTTCATGGTGGTCCCAGGGCAGAGGAAGAGGCCCTCAGATAACAGTCTTTTCTAGGAAGAGGATAGGGAGGGGACTCTTGGCTTTCTGCCAATAGGACAGGGACAGAGGGGAAGGGTCAAACATTCCTTATACCTCCTGGTATTGGGTTACAACATGCAACAAACAGCACAATTTTCCTATCACAAAAGCACTCTGGGTAGCAGTGATTGAAAAAGGCAATTGCAGTTTTGTAGATTAAATTCAAGTGGCAAGCAGAAGAGGGCAAGAGCAGCCATTATCTACAATTCCCAAGGCAAAGGCAACAACAACCTCCTGCTGTCACCCCAGGGTGAGTAAAACAGGGCTGGAAGCAGCACTGCAACCCGACCCTTTGTTTCTCTGAAGGCTGGGTCAGGGCAGCACAGGCAGGCCCTGAGGAATCAGGGCTGTGTGTGGGTTGCTCTGCTCCAGAATTCACCTGGAAAAAGCCCTTGGGAGCGAGGCAGGAGCAGGTGGGAAGGGGCCGGCGCTGCTGCTGCTCCTGCCTGGGAGCCCCGGCTGGGCCGGGCCGGCTCCCACTGCACTGCGGCTCCTGCTGCTGCCAGAGCCGGGCGGGACTGGGGACAGGGAATGGACACGGGCGACAGCGAAGGCCTTGGGGCTGCAGAGATGTTCACACTCGGGCAGCACCAGCACAGACCTTCAGCCCGCAATTAACCCCGAGGGAAACGCTGGGAAAAGGCTCCATTGCAGCCTTTCTTTACTCATTGCTGTGAAGGGACCAAAATAAAAGGGGAACAAGCAGGGCCTGACCCCTTCTCCTTTGGGAGGACCCCCATGCCTGAGGCATGAGCGGCCATGAGGGGCCATGAAGGGCCATGAGGAGCCATGAGTGGCTGAGAGTGGCCATGAGGGGCCGTGAAGGGCCATGAGGGGCTGTGGGGGATTGTGAGGGGCTGATAGGGACCTTAAGGCTGAAAAGGGTCTCTGAGAGGCTGTGGGAGGCCAGGCACCTCATAGAACTTAGGGTCCATTGTGACGCTGTGGAACCACAGAAATCATTGTTGACAGTACGGAACCTCATGGAACCAAGGGTCCATGTGACACAGCAAGGGCTTGTGGAACAAAAGAGACCATGGTGACGCTACATAACCTCATGGAACCAAGGGTCCATTTTGAGACTGCAGAACCAAGGAGACTGATGTTGGCAGTGTGAAAGCTCATGGAACCAGAAGTCATTGTGACATTGCAGGGCCTCATGGAACCATGGAGACCATTATGGCACTTCAGGACCCATTGGAACCGAGGGGTCATTGTGACACTGCAGGGCCTTGTATAACCAAGGGTCATTGTGGCAAGGCAGGGCCTTGTATAACCAAGGGGTCATTGTGGCAAGGCAGGGCCTCATGGAATCAAGGGGATCGTAGTGACACTATGGGGCTCTGTGAGACCATGGGGACATTCTGACTCTGTGGAACCAAGGATACCATTGTTACACTACCTTGCATCATGGAACCTAAGAGGCCATTGTGACCAGGCAGACCTGCTGAGACTATTATGAACTTCAAGGCCTTGTGACACGAAAAGGCCGTTGTGGAACTGCAGGGCTTTGTGGAACCAATGAGACCACTGTGACAGTGTGAGGCCTCACGGAATCCTGGAGACCGTTCTGAGACTTTGAGGCTTCCTTGAATCAAGGGGCTCTGCAGGGCCTTGTGAAACCGAGGAGCTCACTGAGACACTGCCAGGTCTCATGGGAGCAAGGGGCCATTGTGTGACTATGGGTCCCCGTGGAAGCAAGGGGTCAGTGTGACACAGCCAGGCCTTGTGGGACCAAGGGGCCATTGTGTCATTGTGCTGTCCCATGGAACCAAGGAAACCATTTTGACACTGCAAGGCCTCACAGAAACAAGGGGCCATTGTGCCCCTGCAGAGCCAAGGAGAACATTGTGATATTGCTGGGCCTCCTGGAAACAAAGAGCTGTTGTGATACTGTGGGGCCTCATGGAACCAAGGGGTAATTGTGATGCTGCAGGACTCCAAGGATCCAAAAACATGGAAAAGACTTGACTTCGCCTCCTGGGGCCAGAACTAGTCCAGCTGACCTTGACATGTTTAGGATTGCTTCTCATCTTTCCCTGAAATCTTGGAGTTCCGTGTTTTTCTTCCTGTGGGAAAGAACTGTCTTTCTCCTCCATGTGCCCAGTGGCTGAAATTGGGATATCTCCAAATTCGATTATATGCTTGGATTGTTCCCATCTGAAACTTTCCAGGACAGACAGCTCTGTCTGGCCATGGTCTCTTAGGGACCACCTTGCACCTGCCTTTAAAACACTGGGGGGCCGTGCTTTTCTCCCATGGAAAAGAACATCTTTCGTGTCCAGACATACATGGCCAAATGAGAATCTGCCTCCAAAATTCCTTATATCCGAGGATAGCTCCCAGACAAAAGCTGCCAGGAATGTCTAGGTTCCTATGGCTTCCTGAAGGCCAGCTCTCATCTGCCTTTGAAACATTGGGGCTCTATACTTTTCTTCCTATGGAAAAGAGCTGTCCTTCTTTTCCAGATGCCCAGGGACAAAACTGGGATGTGGCCTCCCAAATTCCATCGATCCAAAGATTGCTCCCAGAAAATGCTGCCAAGACAAATAGTTCTGTCTGGCCTTGGCCTCCTTGAGGCTGCCTCTAGTCAGCCTTTGAAACACCGGGGCTCTGCCCGTTCCTTCCTGTGGAGAGGAATTGTGATTCCGGTCCAGGCACACATAGCTGAAATGGAATTCCACCTCCAAAACTCTACATATATCCAAAAGTTGCTTTCAGTCAAAAGTTCCAATGACAGACAGGTCTGGCTTGCCTTCAAAAACTGGGGCTCTGTGGTTTCCTTCCTGTAGAGAAGAACTGTCATTCTTGTCCAGGTGGCCAAGGCATCAAGTCCTTGACCACAAGATAGGGACAAAAGAGCTTTGTGCTCAGTGGAGTAGAGACTGAGGACAGCAGAGGAGAGCCATGGAAGAGATGGAAGGGTGGTTTCAGGGATGGTGGATCCTTCTGACATAGTGGAAAACAGCATGAGAAAGAAAGAATTAATGCCAAAGGCAGCTGGAGTGGTCTAGACTGGACAGAAGGAGAAAGGAATTTCTCTCCCAGGGCAGGGCTGTGGTGCAACACGTCCCCCAGAAGGAGTCTGGAGCAGCCCAAAGCTTTGTGTGGCCAGGCAGAGGCACACCGGATGCAGAGCTGTCAGCAAAGGAAAGGGCCAGCCAGGTGGGGCAGCCGGGGGATGCCGACAGCCTGCAGGGACAGAGGTGCAGGGCATGGACACCATAGGACAGCCTGGGCTGCAGAAAGTACAGGGACGGGCAGCAGCTGAAAGGCCCTGCCAGAGCCAACTCCTGCAGCACTTGGGCCATGGCTGCTGGCCCTGGGCCCTTGGCCAGCAGGGGACAAGTGAGCCTTGCTGTGCTGGGGCCTCATTGCCTCCTTGTCCCTGCTCAGCAGCCTGGCAGGGGCGGCCCCATGGTCCTGCCCTTGGCATTGCACATCCTCAGAGCCCAGTGCCCTGGGAAGCGCCGTGAGCAATGAGGGAGGGACAGGATCTGCCTTGCCAGAGGCTGGTGCTCAGCCCTTGGGCCTTTGCATTCCTGAGACACATCCAGGTTTGCTCAGCATCAGAGACACCTTTCCTTTGTTTGTTCCCCACCTGTCATTAGTGCCTCCAGTGTTCTTCTCTAACAGGAACCTGGGGACAATTTCACACTCATATTCCTCAGTGGAAGCCATTAAAATTTAGAGAAATTTTGGAGTTTCAATTTCATTTTGAGTTTTGAAAAGTTTTGGAGCAGTCTCTCAGGGACTCAGTTTCATGTAAACAGCACAAAAGCCCTGAGAGTGTCATTAAAGTCCTTGTGCTGTGTCTGTGCTGCTGAGTTGGGCCGGGCTCCTGGTACAGAGGCAGCTCCCAAGGTAAACCAAGAAGAGCTTCAAAAAGACATTTCTACTGAGGAGCAGCTCCTCTCCCAGCCCAGCAGGGCTGAGGGCACTGCCTGCAGGCACTGAGGGGACAGGAGCCAGGCACAGACAGGCTGAAGACAATCAGGACTGTGAAGGCATTGAGCTGAGACTTCACTTGGGAAAACATCTTCACAGCCCTGGACATGGTGAGTCTGTGGGTGCAGGGCAATGTCCCCTGTGCTCCTGGAGGGATCTCCTGGAGCCAGCACAGCCCACAGCCTGAGGGATGTGTCAGGAGGACTCTCCCAGTTTCTCTGAGGCATAGGAGCAGGAGGAGGATGTGCTGCAGAGCGGGGCTGCCCTGGGCACTGTCAGAGGGACAGGGCAGGACGGCTCCTGCTGCCAGGGACGGCTGCAGGGGCTGAAGCTGGGGCTGCAGCCAGGGCTGCCCAGGGCTGTCCTGCAGAGCAGCTCCTGCAGCCCTGAGGACTCTTGGCAGCCCAGGGGATGTGCCACCTGCGAGGGCCAGCTCTCAGCCTGCCTGGGAGCTCCCCATGGGCTGTGGGGAGAAGTTTGAGGTGGAAGGAGCGACCCCCATCAGGGCAGATTCCTCCTGCTGTGGAAATGGTTCTGCATGGCCAGGGCTGCTCTCAGCTTTCTCATAAAGGGAAGAGAAAGGGGCTGTCAAGTATGTCTGTGTCACTGAGACTCCTGCACTGTCCCACTGGAGATCAGCAAATCTGCCTCAGATCTCCCTCACAAAGTGCCTCCTCACCCTCCTCTGCCTACAGACAGCAGCAGCAGCAGCAGCAGCAGCAGCAGCACCTTGGCTTACAGCATCTCAGTTTGTCTGAGCTGCCCTTAAGGCCCTGCTGGCAGAGAGAGGCCCCTGGGCAGTGCCCTGTTCTCAGAGGGGTGTGCAGGGCAGAGCTGAGCCCCCAGGGCTGGGCTGGGCTCTGGCAGGGACAAGCCTTGGCAACAGAGAAACCGCTCCCAGGAGGCAAAAATCCAGGCAGCAGAGAGCCAGGACAGCCCTAGATACTCTCCCTCTTCAGGTGCCCAGGAACAGGGAGAAGGATTTAAAAAGCCTTCAAAAAGTGTACTTTATTTTTCCAGCACATTTTAAGTGTGATTACCATGAAATAGAGAGAGGTGTATCGAGCCAAGGGCACCTGAATGAGGCCAGCAGTTCTGACAGCTCTGGGGAACAGGGAGCCCTGTTTTTACTCTGGGCTCCCCAGTGTTCAGGCTGAGAGTGATGCTGAAGATGCGTCAGGAACTCAGCAGCACAAACACAAAATCAAAAATAAAACTGTTTAGTGAGGTTTCCCCACAGGAAGAGAAGTAGTTTTGATGAAATTCTAATGCCATCTGATTGAATCAAAGAGGTTGGTCCCAGCTTGTCATTACCTTCCTTCAACAGCCCACAATGCCCTGAATGAAGAAATGTCCAACAGCAGCTCCATCAGCCACTTCCTCCTGCTGCCATTGGCACACACACGGAAGCTGCAGCTCCTGCACTTCTGCCTCTTCCTGGGCATCTCCCTGGCTGCCCTCCTGGCCAACGGCCTCATCATCAGCACCGTAGCCTGCGGCCACCACCTGTACACCCCCATGTTCTTCTTCCTGCTAAACCTGGCCCTCACTGACCTGGGCTGCATCTGCACCACTGTGCCCAAAGCCATGCACAATTCCCTCTGGGACACCAGGAACATCTCCTATGACAGATCTTTTTGATATTCCTCTTTCTTGGAACAGAGTTTTCTCTCCTGACCATCATGTGCTATGACCGCTACGTGTCCATCTGCAAACCCCTGCACTACGGGACCCTCCTGGGCAGCAGAGCTTGTGCCCACATGGCAGCAGCTTCCTGGGCCAGCAGCTTTCTCAATGCTCTCATGCACACAGCCAATTTATTTTCCCTGCCCCTGTGCCATGGCAATGCCCTGGGACAGATCTTCTCTGAAATCTCTCACATCATCAAGCTCTCCTGCTCAAAATCCTATCTCAGGAAACTTGGGCTTCTTGTTTTTACTGCTTGTTTAACTTTTGGTTGTTTTGTGTTCATTGTTTTCTCCTATGTGCAGATCTTCAGGGCTGTGCTGAGGATCCCCTCTGAGCAGGGACGGCACAAAGCCTTTTCCACCTGCCTCCGTCACCTGGTTGTGGTCTCTCTGTTCCTCAGCACTGCCACATTTGCCTATCTGAAGCCTCCCTCCATCTCATTCCCATCCCTGGATCTGGCAGTGTCAGTTCTGTACTCGGTGGTGCCTCCAGCCCTGAACCCCCTCATCTACAGCCTGAGGAACCAGAAGCTCAAGGCTGCAATGTGGAGACTGATGACTGGCTGCTTTCAAGAACAATAAAGTGCTGGCCACTTTCTGCAAATCACCTGTTAGAGAGTCATCTTTGATTGTACTTTCGGGTTTCATTTTGTAGGCTTTTCTGTTTTACTACTTTGATATTTTTGTCAAAGAAATACCATAATTTCTACCAGTTCTCATATTGTGTTTCTCCACTTTCACTGTGGCCACATATTTTGTCAATGAGGGGCTGTGCTCTTGGTGGCTTTAAATGAAATAGAGAATCTCTCTCCCAGCAAAGTTTTCTGCAGAGATGCCCCTTTTGTCCCTTTCTCTGGAGCTGCAGCAGCAATGTCTGTGTGCAGAGCTGGGGCAGATCAGTGCTGGCACAGCAGCTGTGCCCAGCAGCAGCAGCAGCAGCACTTGGTGTTGCCAGTGCTGCTCCCGTGCCACTGCCCCGCTGCCCTCCTGCCCCTCGTGTTGCTGCAGGGCCTGAGTGCTCTCAGGGCCGGGCACAGCCCTGGGGGTGGCAGTGCCGGGGCTGCAGCAGGGACAGGCCATGGGCACTGCTGGGGCAGCGCTGACACCTCAGGGCAGGGCCTGGGGGCTCCAGGCTCCTTGGCCAAGCTCTCTCCAGAACACTTGGCCAGGCCTATGCTTAGCAGAGAAAACCCCCGTGAGCAGCCCCAGGCTGGCCGTGGGCAGGCTGGGGGCAAACAGCATGGCTGGTGGTCTGCAAGGGCCATGCAAGGGGGAGAGCCTGGCAAGGAGCAGCAGAGCAGGGGCTGATCCATCCCCACTGCGCTGGACACCCCAGGGCAGCGTCCCAGAGCGTCCTCATGCACCTGCCAACAACATCCCCCCTCTGCAGCCCTGGCCTCTCCCCCAGCTCACACAGGTGCCGCATCCTTGCAGGCACAGACACAGCAGCACTGGCTCAGGAGCCCCTGTTTGCATTGCACAGAGCAGGCGTCAGCACGGCCATGGTGCTTCTGTGGGGAGATGGAGCTGAGTGAGCACAAATTCCATCAGCCCCCGGGGCCACCAAGGGCTGGGGGACAGGAGGGAAACCACTCAGGTTTGTAGTGGCCTCTGAAGTCAGGCAGAAACTTTGTTCCCGTGAGCTGTGAGTTTCCTGTCCCACTGCAGACGTTGTTGCTCAGACCCAGGGCTGCCTGATAGCCACCCCCAAACTGCCCTGAGTATTTCCTTTGCTTCACCTTGCTTTCTTTCCTCTTTTCTGATTCTACTTGCTTCCTCTTGCCTATCCCCGTTTTCTTCCCCTACAAACAGCCCATGCTTCTTTGCCCTTTCCTCTCTGGCTACATTCCTCATCTCATTTATTAAGTTGGCACCACGGGAGCATCCCTTGTGGTGGAGGATCATCCTACAAGTGCTTCAGGAATTTTCTGCAGGCTCCTGCAGTACTTTGTGCTGCTCCCTTGTCAGAGGCACCACAGGCCAGGGGGGCACATCTGAGCTGGTGTGTCTGGGTGTGGCTCCCTGTTCTGGGCAATGAGGAGGGGCTGGAGAGGCTCTGCAGGCCTGACAGGATGGGCTTTGGGGCCAGTGAGGAGAAGCTGAGGGACCTGGGCTGTAGGACCTTGTGAAGAGGAGGTCCAGGGCTCATCCTGCGATTGCTCCAAGGGTGGTTTCAGAGAATCATGGAATTTAGCAGGGCTGGAAAAGACCTTGGAGATCATTGAGTCCAACTTGTGCCCTGACACCACCTTGTCTTCCTGAGCCTCCTCTTCTCCATGATAAACATTTCCAGCTCCCTCAGCTTCTCCTCACAGGACTTGTGTTCCAGACCCCTCACCAGCCTTGTTGCCTTTCTCTGGACACACTCCAGACCCTGCATGTCCTACCTAAATTGAGGGGCCCAGAACTAGTCACAGCACTCAAGGCGCTGGCCAACCAGTGCCAACCAGTGCTTAGCACACTGCCCTGGTCCTGCTAGCCACTCAATTCACATTGGCCTTCACGACCACCTGGGCAAACTCCTGGCTTATGTCCACCCTGCTGTCCATCACTGACCCCTGGTCCCTTTCTGCCTGGCCACTGTCCAGCCACTCTTTCCCCAGCCTGTAGCACTGCAGGGGTTGTTATGGCCAAAGTGCAAGACTGGGCGCATGGACTTGTTAAATCTCAGCTTGTTGGATTTTGGCCCTGGATCCAGTCCAGGTCCCTCTGCAGAGACATCCGACTCCCCAGCAGATCAACACTCCCAGCCAACTTGGTGTCATCACAGTTCCATGAGGCCTTGGAGTGTCACAATGGTCTCCACGATTCCCAGGGTCACAAAATCCTTTGGATCCTTGGGCCCCACAGTGTCAAAGTGGCTTCTGTGGTTCCAAAAGGACTCAGACTGTCACCATGGACTCCTTGCTTCCATGTAGCCCAACAGTGTCACAGTGGCCCTGTGGCTCTGTGGTGTCATGTTGTACACAGTGTCACTCTGGTCCTCTGAATTCCACGAGGCCCTGCAGTGTCACAATCATCACAGAATCACCCAGGCTGGAAAAGACCTTTGAGAGCATCAAGTCCAACCTGCGACCCAACACCAACTTATCGCCCAGACCATGACACTCAGTGCCACATCTAGTCTATCCTGAAATACTTCCAGGGACAGTGACTCATCCACCTCCATGGGACACCCATTCAGATGCCCAATCACATTTTGTGAAAAATATTTTCTAATGTCCAGCCTAAACCTTCCCTGGTGCAGCTTTAAGGCTGTGTCCTCTTGTCCTGTCACTATTCCCTGGGAAAAGAGCCTGACTCCCACCTGGCTGCACGCTCCTGTCAGGGAGTTTAAGAGACTGATGAGATCTCCCCTGAGTCTCCTCCAGGACAAACATTTCCAGCTCCCTCAGCTTCTCCTCAGAGGACTTGTGTTCCAGATCCCTCACCAGCCTTGTTGCTCTTCTCTGGACACGCTCCAGCCCCTCCATGTCTATTTTAAATTGGGGGGCCCAGGATTGGACACAGCACTCAAAGTGCTGCCTCACCAGTGCCGAGCACAGGGGAAGGTTCACTGCCCTTGTGCTGCTGGTCACACTGTTCCTGGTCCACAGGAGTCTGAGGGGTTGGATGAGGGAAATGGTGAAGAGGGGATTGGGACAAAGTGTGATTGATTGT
>WBND01001734.1:35085-45179 GCA_013398595.1 Tychaedon coryphoeus
GCTGTCCCCATTCCCAGCTGTCCCCATATCCCAGGCTGGTTTCCCCCATTCCCAGTGTCCCCATTCCCAGCCTGTCCCCATATCCCAGCCTGGTTTCCCCCATATCCCAGTCTGTCCCCATATCCCAGTCTGTCCCCATTCCCATCTGTCCCCATATCCCGTGCTGTCCCCATTCCCGTGCTGTCCCCATTCCCATCTGTCCCCATATCCCGTGCTGTCCCCATTCCCGTGCTGTCCCCATTCCCAGTCTGTCCCCATATCCCAGGCTGGTTTCCCCCATTCCCAGTGTCCCCATTCCCAGCTGTCCCCATATCCCAGGCTGGTTTCCCCCACTCCCATCTGTCCCCGTTCCCAGCCTGTCCCCATCCCCGCAGGTCCCAGAAGATGTAGAGCGCGGCGCGGCGGAGCCCGCGGGCGCGTCCCTCAGCATGGCCAAGAGGAGCTCCAGCCGCGCCCGGGGGGACAAGCCCGACGCCCTGGCTGCCCTGCAGGCTGCCAACGAGGAGCTGCGGGCCAAGCTCACCGACATCCAGATCGAGCTGCAGCAGGAGAAGAGCAAGGTGGGCGCCTCCCCTCCCTGGGGCGTCGCTCGGTGCTGGGGGAGCGCAGCAGCGCCGGCTTCTCTTTGCTGCCTCTCCTCTTCTCTCTTGCACTGATTTTGTTTGCATGTTGGGCTCGAACTCCTTACCCACATGTGCAGTGCTAAACCTCAGCTCTGCCTCCTGCTCTAATTCCCAAATTCCAAGGAGACCTTGGGAGAGGCTCAGCTGATGGGGCTGGAGCCTCAGCTCCAAGAGTTTCCAGCTCTTGACCTCAGATCCCTTCTCAGCAAGAGCATGGAATATTCGTTTTTCTCTAATTCCCCAAATCAGTTTCCACTGATAAACTTCACAGAGTTTTTGTTCCAGAATACAAATGTGTTACCGTGCAGGGACAAAATGATAGCCTGCATTTTTCCATGAATTTGCATCATTATTAGGCATTGCAGACCATGAATCTGACATGCATGGGCATATAAACAGAGCACCTGTTAATCCTTTTGCTGTGAAGCAGCATTTGCAGCTTTAAGGCCGAGGGCTTTGTTTTCCTTCTCCCTGTCCTTCACAGCCACTTCTGGCCATGGCTTCTCTAGAGTTCATGGCATGGTTTAAATTGAAACATCACTTGAGCCTTGTGTCAGGTACAGCCAGTTATTTCTGCTGAATAATTCATTGTTTTAAAAGCATCTGGTAAAATGCAGCTGTTTGGGGCTTCACAGGAGCTTGCACAGTGCTTTTTGTGTCCTGCCTATGCACATGCAGGTTTGTGCCTGAGCATGCCACAGTGATGGCCTTGGCATCTGATTCTTTCCTTATTTTGGGGGGAATGTGCTGTGAGAGCTCCTGCAGAATAAAGTAAGGACTCAGACTTACTCAAAAGGTACTGATTCCTAAATGTGTATTAAACATGAGCCTGCTACCTCCAGTTTGTAGACACAGACATCCCAGCGTTGAGGTGTAATACTCTAAAGTATCTGTAAAGTATCTGCACCATTTTAAATAATATCATGGTATGCATTCATTGTTTGGTTGATTGCAAATGCTATACTTTTTTGGTTTTCCTCATAGGTCAGCAAATTGGAAAGGGAGAAGAACCAGGAGGTGAAGCAGATCAAGGAGCACGAACAGCACAAAAGCACAGTGGTGGTCACCGAGCTCAAAGTCAAACTCCACGAGGACAAAATGAAAGAGCTCCAGGCTGTTCGAGAAACACTTCTGAGGCAGCACGAGGCCGAGCTGCTCAGAGTAATAAAAATCAAAGACAATGAGATCCAGAGGCTGCAGACCCTGCTCAACGCCGTGCGCGACGGGGCCCCCGACAAGGTGAAGACGGTGCTGCTCAGCGAGGCCAAGGAGGAGGCCAAGAAGGGCTTCGAGGTGGAGAAAATCAAAATGCAGCAGGAAATCTCTGAGCTGAAGGGGGCTAAGAAGCAGGTGGAGGAGGCTCTGACCATGGTGATCCAGGCTGACAAGATGAAAGCGGCAGAGATCCGCAGCGTGTACCACCTGCACCAGGAGGAGATCACCCGGATCAAGCGGGAGTGCGAGAGGGAGATCCGCAGGCTGGTACGTGTGGGGCTGCTCCTGCTGGGGAGTCATCCCTGCTGCCTGCTGGAGCTCGGGGCTTGCTCCAGCTCTGCTGTGCTTTCACTGCTAGGAGGGGCAAACTGGTTTTTGAAAGCATTGGGATGTTTTGTAAGAAACTGCTTTGCCCGTGTCAGAGCCTGGTGATGTTTTGAGGTGTCAGGAAGAGCCCTCGGGCTCCTGGCTGGTCAGGGCAATGCTACAGCAGTTGTTTCTTGGGTTATGCCTCTATTTCCTCCCCAAGCTCTCCTTCCTGCCCCTCCCTTTCCCTGCCTTTGCCAGTTCCCGTGGACACCCCGCAGTGAGGCTCAAATCCCAAAAGCTCCTTTTCTGCACACAGCAGGGTGTTCAGGGGGGCTCCTCTCCAAACCCACCGTGGTGACTCTGCTCTGCAGTTGGCACCAGCCGAGCTGGGGCTGCCTGTGAGCGAGCACACCCACAAATAAACACTCATCCATATTCATCCAGCTCTGCAGAGGCAGGGGGGGCTGGCAGGTGGTTGGATGCTCCTGTGCTGCCGCCCCTTCCCAGCTCCAGAGCCAGGCAGGGTGGGAGCAGGGAGAGCAGCCAGGAGCAGCCCAGCCCAGCCCAGTACAGCACCAGTAGAGCCCAGCAGCAGCAGCAGAGCATGAGCTCAGGCTGGCCCTGCCCGGGGGCTGCGTGCCCATGGACCTGCACCACTGCCAGTGAGTCCTGGGGCCCTGGCCCTGCCTTTCCTCTCATCCCTGGGCTCAGGGAATTCCCTCCCCTTTCCCTTCCGTCTGTGCTGCTCCCACCCTGTCTCTGTCTCACTCTGGGCTGCAGGCACCAGACCTGTCTGTGTGTCATGTACAGGAATTTGTTCAGGTGAAGGGAGATGTCAGTGCTGATGTTTGCTTGTGGTTTATGAAGGTTATGCTTAGGGATTTTTATTTTCTTGAAAACAAGCCGTAAGTGAAATGCTGTGAAGTGTTCTGTGTTTATTCTCATCTCTTTGTTCCTCCCAATTTCATGTGTTGCCTTTGTTGTAATGTGTCTTTGTTTCCACATAAATAAGAATCAACTACCCAATATTCTGCTTATTTTAAACAAATAATCATTGTGTTGATGATTCAGAGATGTGTTATATTTTCATCTGCACATCCATTTAAATTCCTGCTCATTAGGCATTTGGCAGAAAGACCTCAGGTGTTTGTGAGCACCTTGTCTTTGTTTCATTCAAAGCCAGCAGACGCTGCCTCCATGAACATTGTTGAAAGGATCTTTAGTCAGTGGCACCAAAATCCCTTTCATTTACTCCATTTTGCTTTCCTGCTGCCTGTGTGACCTGCCAGCATCTGCCCTGCGTGGGTCACGTTGGCATTTACTGCAAACTAAGTCCTTGGAGTGACTGATGATTCCCAATGTCATTTTTTTTCCAGGTTTTCAGACAAAGCAGAGATAAAAGTAC
The DNA here is from genome assembly GCA_013398595.1 of Tychaedon coryphoeus. NCBI lineage: Eukaryota > Metazoa > Chordata > Aves > Passeriformes > Muscicapidae > Tychaedon > Tychaedon coryphoeus. The sequence goes on from WBND01001734.1 coordinate 38,638, forward strand.
TAACACAGCTCTTACAAGGCAAAATGTTCTTATTTGCAGCAGGCCAGGTTTAAAAAATGACTGTTGAAATTAAATGTCTAAATTCTCAAAAACTGATGGCAAAAAATCTTGTGTTTCTGGAGGCTGAAACCAGCTCAGAGACCCCTGAGGGGCTGGAGTGGTTCCTGCCTTTCTGTGGAATCTGTGTCTGTGCCTGGATGTGGTTCCTGCCTTTCTGTGCAATCCGTGTCTGTGCCACACGAGGTGTGGTCAGCTCTGCAGCCCCAGTGCAGATGTGCCTGGGTGGCACATCTGGGCACATCTGGCAGTGGTGTCCCTCACTGGGCAGGGCCCAGCCACCCTCCTGAGCCCAGCCAGAGCCCAGGGCTCGGATCCTGGCTGCTCCCACGGGATGTGCAGGGGCCCTTGGCACAGGCAAACAGGGAGGGAGAGCATTGGAGATCACTGGGCATTTGTCATTTAAGCACTTTGTGACTTTGCATAATGTTTATTATGTGTAAGTAAAACCTCTCATGCAAAGGGAATTGCTCTCAAGGGAGATTTTTGAAAAAAAAAAAATAAAAATTCACATTTCTTCTAGAAATTTTGAAAATTTAAAGGATACTGAGGTTTCAACATTTTTCTTCGGAAAATTTGGATTAGTAATTTTTAGAGGTGACACCCGAGCAGAATGAATCGCCAGCGTGTTTGAGCGAAGCAATCAGAGCGCGATGCGAATGCCAAGCTTTCACTTTGTTTAAGATACTCTGCGATGGTGCCAGGATCACAGGCTGCCTGCCACCATCGCTGCCTGCTGGAGGAGGCTGTGGCTGTGGCTGTGGCTGGGTGGCAGGGCAGTGCTGTGCCACCCTGGGGTGCTCGGGGTGCGGCCGAGCCGCTGTGTGACTGTGTTCTGTTCTCCTTGTAGATGGAGGAGATTAAGTTTAAGGACAGAGCAGTCTTCGTGCTGGAGAGAGAGTTAGGGGTGCGAGCCGGGCATGCTCAGAGACTGCAGCTCCAAAAGGAGGCTTTAGATGAACAACTGTCCCAGCTCAAAGAGTCTGACCGGCACCTGAGCAGCCCCAAGCGGGAACTTCCTTATGCAAGTGGTGCAGGAGACGCTTCAGATCATTCGGGAAGCCCCGTAAGCACTTCCACGTGGTTTCACCTAAACGGGCACCAAATGGCACCGAGTGGCAGAATCTTGATGAGTGCACCCCGGGGCAAGAGCTGTCCCATGGCTGTGCAGGGGGCCTGAGGCACAGAGAGCTCCGAGCTCTCGGTTTTGTCGTGCCCAAACCGTTGGGATTTCCGATCAAACCTCGCCATGGCAGAGCTTTTGCCTCCTGTCGTTTTGTTTCCCGGTTGGTTTGGTTTGGTTTTGTCAGCAGGGTGGAATTCCTCTGTTCTTTCTCTCCTCTCCCTCACTGTTCCATGCTCAGCCACCCGCCTTAGTTTGCCCGTTGGACACGGCTCTGCCAACAAACGATGCAAATGCATTTCTCACCACGCGCTGTTTGTGTGCGAGCTCTCGCTGGGGCGGGGGAGCAGATGTGCGAGGCAGTTCCGGAGGGAACGGGGCAGGCAGTGGGGCCGGGGCAGCACAGGAGCCCTGCAGCCCCCGGGGCACCCCTGTCCTGCTGCCCAGGGCTCTCACTGTCAGCGGGGCGCGAAGGGAACCCAGGACTCCCAACCTGTTCTGCGCTGCTTATCCCCTGCACTAGCCACAACACTGATTTGGGTCACCCCTCCAACTCTGTAACTCTGGCACCTCCCTTGCCCAGAAAAGCCCTTGGGGAACTGCCCTCGTGCCTCTGACGCGTGCAGGTCGTCCTCATTGCTGATCCTCATCAAGATTTCTTTTGCGACAGCCTTGATTGGCTCAGTACAAGTGTAAAACTTCTACCTGAGCAAGCCAATCTGTTTTATTCTTTGGCCCAAGCCTCTCCTGCACCTGTTGAATGAGGAACCCTAGACCTCCCAAAAGTGCCACCAGCACTGTGGGCACTAATTTGCCTCTCTAGCTGGACTCAACCTCTGCCAAAGACCAGAACAGGTCGTAGAGAAGGGGGAAAGTCTGTCACGTTTGTCAGGAGCTGTGACTCCTCTGTGATTCTGAACGAGAACACTCCTACCTGTATCTCTATTCATTTCTAATTTGGTTAAGCATTTTCACTCAGATAAAGTGCTGCCCTCGTGGCCTTACGAGTGACCCTTTAGGACCCCATAAGGGCCACAGCTTTCTGGAAGAAGAGCTTATTGAATGCACAGTTGCATAGATTTTCCCCATTCAGTAATTCAGTAATTTGAATATCAGTTTCTTACGGCCAAGTCCTCAGAGTGGGCGATGTGTCTGAAGCTCTCAGTTCAACAGTGGCATCATTGGAACACGGCCTTCAGTTTTGACATTGGCTGTTGTTTCCAAGTTTACCATTTGTAAACTCTGTATCTGCACATTTGTATTGTCACATTTGTGACTCTGTATTTGCATATGCATATACATATACATATGCACATACACACCTCTGCATTTGCATTCTTTGTTACATTTCCACTCCTGACCTCCCGCTGGTCTCACCCTGCCGCTCTCCGTGGGTTCCATGGGTTACACTCCGCGCCATAACATTTCAGAATGCTTGGATTTGGGATAGGAAAAGGTCTGGGCTCCGCCAAGGTGCTCTTGTGTGCACACTTAGGAGCAGTTATTTGCAGTTGATCTTTGTTTCAGGAACAGCAGTTGGATGAAAAGGACGCCCGGCGCTTCCAGCTGAAAATCGCGGAGCTGAGCGGGATCATCCGCAAGCTGGAGGACAGGAACGCGCTGCTGTCGGAGGAGAGGAACGAGCTGGTGAGAGCAGCAGGGCCCTGGGGCTGCTGGCTGCCCCAAAACACCAGGGGCTTGCTGCTGGACAGAAAAGTCTGCACTGCAAGCCACGGTTGTTATTGGGTTAAAAGGAGAAATAATTCAGGTGTCATTTCTTAATTGGACAGTTTATCCTTAAAAGGCCTTGTAGAAAAAGAGATAAGGCTCCATTTTTTAGTTTGTTAGCTTGAAGTGCTGTAGAACTCACAGTTTGTGGGACTGCAATATAGATAAGAACTGATAAACATCTGGGTCCCAACAAGAAATACCATCTCACACATTTAACCCCAACCCTGACAAAGAGAAGATAAGAAGTGACAGTTTGCTCCTGTGTTGTTTGGAAATGAGGGGCTGCTCCTCCCCAGCTCAGTGTTCAGGGCTGTGCTGCCTCACTCCCCTCTTGGCTTGAACAACATTTAAAACAGAATTGGCTCAAATTATATTTATTTATTTTTTAAAAATAAGTTCATTCCCCACACTGAATGTTTGCTGCACAGATTGAATAGAATTCTCATGTAGAATTCTCTCTGCCCAATGGAAAATCCCAGGGGTTTTTGATCAGTTCTGCTTTGCATCAGGAGGAAATAATTCTAGTGTGATAGTTGCAGAAAGTAGTTAATGTACTTGATGAAAAAGCTCCAGAGGTGTTATTTTTCTCTTTATCTTTCAGCTGAAGCGTCTCAGAGAAGCAGAGAGTCAGTATAAGCCCATTCTGGACAAAAACAAACGCCTCAGTAGGAAGAATGAGGAGCTGTCACATGCCTTACGTCGAATGGAAAATAAATTGAAATTTGTGACGCAGGAAAATATTGCCATGGTGAGTGCCTGTGCTCCTGGAGGACGTGGGGTGGGGAGCTGGTGGGGCTGAGGGAGCAGGCTTGGGCCACACCTCAGCTCCCATGGGAAACTGCTGTTCTGGCAGCTCTTCCATTCTGGCAAGGTCCCTTCCATCCCAAACTCATCTGGCATTCCAGGGTTCACCTGCAACCTTCCTGCCACAATCACCTCCTGATCCCTGGGAACCTGCACTGGGACTCTGCCCCCCTGTCCAGCTGGGGGAGCAGGAACATCTGGCACAGCTGGAGCCCAGATGTGAGGCTCAGCAGAAGGGGAGCTGCCATTAGGGAGATGCATCACTTGCTGTACAGGGAAGGGCCTGACACGTCCCTGGCAAAGCCTCCTGACCATTTCCTCTTCTGCCCTGTGGTTCTTGGATTCCAGAGGCAAAGAACTGGAGCCATAAGGAGACCAAGCTCCTTAAACGATCTTGACCACAGCCAGGAAGAAAGGGAAGTGGATTTCCTGAGGCTGCAGGTGATTGAGCAGCAGAACATCATCGATGAGCTCTCCAAGGTGAGGTGCAAGGCTGCTGCTCTCACCTGAGAGGGACCAAGGGCAGAGCAGGGGGAGCCCAAGGAAGGGAATTGGGGTGCTGGGAGCTACAGGGGTCAGGGGGCTGGTGGGCACTGTGGGCAGCAGGGGAGGCTGGCAGGCATTCCTGTGCTCAGTAGTAATATCAATTATCTTTAATTTAATTTTAAGGGTGTTTGGGAGAACCCTTTCAATCTGCATTGAAAGGCATGGTAGAACCACATCCTTACCTGTGCTGGTGGCCAGATCTGGGAGGGAAAGTGCCCAAGCTCCTTCAGCTGGAGACACCTCCAGGGCTGAAGGCTCCTTGTACAGGGGGTGCTCTGCAATCCTGGGCTTGGGGCTTGGCTTCCTTCTTAACATCCTGGAAAACACCAAAATCAGGATACTCCTCTGAAAATAACTTTTATTTCTTCCTTCTCTTTTTAAGCCTGTCCAGTTACTGACATTATTTCATTCTTTTTCATTAGACCCTGGAGACTGCTGGCTATGTGAAGAGTGTCATGGTAAGAGTGACATTAACCTCCTCCCCATCTACATGTTTTGAATTGCTGCTCATGGGAAGCAGGCAGGGTGCAGCAACATTTATCCTCCCTTCCAGCTGTGTTCAGCAGTGAGCTGACCCAGGGCTTTCCTCAGAGCAGATTTTTGCCAGCACTTGCTCACCAGAGGAAAGCACAGTGATAGAGAGGAGGGAAGCTTCCATCCCACCACCTGCCTGATGGCCAGGAGCAAGTGTCCCATCTCCAGGGCAGCTCTGTCACCTTGGAACTGCATTTTCCACCCTGGCTGGCCCTGCCTTGTGTCACCCCAGCAGGGTGTGCTCAGCCCTGCCCTTGCCCCATCCCTGTGCTGGGCAGGGCAGGGCTGTTCTGGGCTCACAGCCCTCCTGGCTAAGGATGGGATGTGCTGTTCCCAGTGCCCCATTGTCCTTGGCCACTGCTGCTGGCCCTGGCATTGGCCACCAGGCTGAGCAGCAGCACGTGCCAGTGTCCCCAGGGTCACCACAGCCTGAGGCTTTCCCCTTTGGAGCTTCCCTCTCTGCAGCCCTGGGCTTTGCAAGCCCAGAACAGAGACTTTTTTCTGAGTGCTGTAAAAAAACTACTTAACTCCATAAAGAGGAAGGAATTGTTCCCTGGGAGGATGGGGAACACGGGGTGCCCAGATTTACTGTGGATGCCCCTGGATCCCTGGCAGTGCCCAAGGCCAGGCTGGACACTGGGGCTGGAGCACTGGGACAGTGGGAGGCGTCCCTGCCATGGCAGGGGTGAAAAGGAGGTGGTATTTAAGGTCCCTCCAACCTGGAATTTGATTATTCTATTACTTCCTCTGACTGGGAAAATTGTTGTGGGACAGTGGCCAGCAGGGATGTTCCTGCTCCCCAATGGCTGCTGGTACTCACATGGTTAATTTAAATAATTGCTCTCTGGAAACACTCACACACGTCTCTGACTCTTGCAGGAACGGGATAAGCTGCTAAGGTTCAGGAAGCAAAGGAAGAAAATGACAAGAATTCCTAAGGTAAAAAACAAACCCTTCTGTGGTGCCATGCTGATGGGCAGTGCTGGGGTGCTCAGAGCACCTCAGGGCTCTGCTCTCCTCAGGGTCTGCAAACAGGTCCTGAGCTGAAATTTGGGTGATGCAGCTCAAGGACACTCACAGACTGCACTGGGACATTCAAGGGGACAGGGGACCTGTGTGCATCGAGCATTCTGAGCCTTTTCATGCTCTGCATTTACCCTCTGGGACTCTGGTGGGATGTGGTTGTCTTAGGAGGAGACAAATTTTATGAATTAACACATCTCCAAATGATCTTCTAATGGTGCTGCCTGAAAACATGTGTATGTTGTAAATAATGCATGGTGGAGTTTAGTAACATGTGAAAATTGCTGGTGAGGGAAGCAATGGTTAGAGCTCAGGGAAAAGGGAATGTTGGTTAATGAGGGCTTGGCAGGGTGTTAATGTAAATATTAACACTAGAATGTCACAGGAAGGTCTAATGTCAGCGTGCTGTGATCCACAGATGAAGAATTAGAGTGAGGCTGGAGCTAATGAATCTGTGAATGGCTAATTGTGGTCGATGGGAGATAATTCCTGTCACCCTGAAAATCACATCAGCCCTTCCAGGGAGTCAGGGTCTGTCTGTCTGAAAGCTGGGTGGGCTTTGGGCAGGGGATGGAGGGACAGACACCGGGAGTGGCTTTAATCTGACCATGGGTGATTTGGATGGGATTTGGGCAGGAATTGTTCCCTGGGAGCTGGGATGGAATTCCCAGATTTGCTGTGGCTGCCCCTGGATCCCTGGCAGTGCCCAAGGCCAGGCTGGACA
>WBND01001735.1:28560-38990 GCA_013398595.1 Tychaedon coryphoeus
CATTTTTGTCCCCTCTCAGTGTGATGGCGAAAGATGTGGGATCCTCGTCCCTGGAAGATTTATGCTTCCACATCAATGCAAAGATTTCAAATGTTAAAAAGTGTATCCAATTGAGAGACATAGGTAAGCAAGAGCAACAGTGGAGATGTTGGCTGGGGAGCAGGGAGTTAGATAATCACTGCTTGTGAAGGGAAGGAATATTGGATTTTGTTTTTTTCTTGGAGGCTTTGTAGCTTAATGTTCTTCCTTTACAGGTGAAGATGAATCCCGCAAGCCTATGGTCCATAAAATACGGAATAAGTTGTATCTTGTGCATGATCTCCTGAATAAAATGGAAATTATAATTAAACAGCAAAAAAAACTGAAAGATTTGCTGAAAGTAAGCTTTTTTCTTTTCCTGTTTATAAAATACTGAAAGAGTCAAAGAAATCTTTGATTCATATGTCATGGTTTTTTCCCTAGATCCTTAGTGATGTTTGGATGCATGTGGTTACAAGAGAAACTGGGGCTTGGAACAGGCTTGCTGATGGCTTGTTAAGCAGTTCTCCAGAGCAATGGACATTAAAAATTATATTTTTCAAGGCTTATATATAACACCATAGAATTGTTAGAATGGTTTAGAGTGGAAGGGACCTTAAAGCTCATCCAGTCCCAAACCCTGCCATGGGCAGGGACATCTTCCATTGTATCAGTTTGCTCCAAACCCTGTCCAACCTGGCCTTGGACACTTCTCTGGGCAACCTGTGCCAGGGCCTCACCACCCTCACAGGGAAGAATTTATTCTTAATATCTAATCTAAGTCTACCTTCCTTAATCTTAAGGCCATTAAAAGCTTGTCTTTGTCACTGGCTTTGAAACTTGTCTTTATCATAATTGATGCAGTGATCTAAAGAGCAGTTCTACTTACACATATTTGCAATAGCTGTACAAAGTATTCAATTAGGATATTTGTTTGTTATTCTACCGTGTGTTTGCACTGCCTTTGTTAAGTCTTCCATGGAAATGTTTTTTGGGGAATGGAGGTGAGTTTACCACAGTATTTTGTCTTCACTACCACCTTTCCCCAGACCTTGCTGAGGGTGTGTTGCTAAAGTTCCTTTTGCCTGCTCAGATTTCTCTGACATTTTATGATGCTCCTTCCTTTGTATCTTTACTAGTTTCCCTGGGGAAATTATGGGGTAAGGAGGTAAGATGATGGCAGGAGAATAAAAGAACCTTCTTAATAAAGCTGAAAATTAATTTAATATTGCCCTAACTTTACTTGCTGAATGTTCATAGGATCAGATTTCTGATGCAGTCTCATTAATTTCAGGAGATCCAGAAGACTGCTGAGAGAGATCGAGAAGCAGCACAGCACCTCCTTGATCACATTCCACCCTACTTGCCTAAACCAACCAAGAGCTGGTACGTGGTACACGAGCCTGGAGGACTTGGGCTGCTCCTGGCAGTGCTCAGATGCAGCACTGTACAGCTCTGCTCCTTTCACTCCACATTAACTGTGAGATTTTGGGAGCCAAACTTGTGTGTATTGACTCTGGAGCTGGCTCTTATCCAAGCTGCTGCTAGCACCCCAGCAAATCTGTCAGGTCAAGTCTATAAAATACCAGGTTTTTCCAATGGGAGCTTGCAGGGGTGGGTGTGACATAGCAGAAAGCAAATGCTTCTCCACGTCTGAGCATCCCTTGCTTTAGAATCACAAACACACTGATTTGTAACTGCAATGCCTATGGATTAAAGGGTTAGTGACCCAAATGCTGGATCTCTAGAACTGAAGTTCATCACTGCCCTTCCACATACCATTAAAAAACAAAAATCCTCTAACTCAGTCATCCTTCTGTGGGGCTTTGAATTGTGTTTGTGGTAGTTCTGTTTTCTTTTCCCTACAGAAATCCTGGGTTTATTTCAGCTAGCTATGACACTCCCTTGCCTTGGAGAGGGTGTGGTAAGAAGCTTTTCAGAGTCAAGTGGCTGAAGTGTGTGAAAATGACAAGTATATGAAATAACAGCTGTTACTCAGAGCACTTCTTAACTCAGTTTCTCATCTCTTTCTCTGTCCTGTTGGAGCTGTTTTTTTTTTTTTTCCTGGAGTGATGCTAGTGTGTGTCACTTGCAGAGTCTTATTATCTGGGGATCCCACCTCGTAACTTGTCAGAAGGCAATACATTAGTTTGAATTAAGTGCTTCCAGGATGTGCCCTGAATTTACCAGCTTTACTTGGTCTGGTTCTTCAAGCCAGAGAAGCCTCAGTCTCAAAGATGACAGACATATTCCAGCAAAGTAAAAGATTAAATGTGTGGAAAGAGGCTTCCAGAAGAGAAAAAGGAACTGTAATTTTTGTTGGTGTGTAGCAATAAGGTCATTAGTGTAGGTATTGTATTGAAACTGTTCTTAGCTGGTGAAGGGATGACTTGTGCAGAAGCTTTTTTCTTATTTCCACTCTTTAGACATGAACCCCTCAGCTTAGGAAACAGCCTCTCAAAATGTCTCTAGGGGTGTCTTGCTCCTTTTCAATTAAAATGTTGCTTTTTTTGTGTGTGTGTGTGTGTAAGAACTGAAGTTTTTCAGAAATTACCCCTTGCGTTCTGCCTTCCTGTCATAACTTACTTTCTAATTGTAGGAAATCCTTTGTCTTAACTTTGTGTTAGCTCCTGGAAATTGTTTAGGTGTAAATGAGGCTCGTTTGATGATTGTGCCACCAAAAGATTCTTTGGAATGTTGGTTTCCCTTACAATCTTGTCCTGCTTGTGATAAGGAAGTTAATATTGATATGACATCAGCTGGTTCTTCCCTTTCTGGAGAACCACAATATGTAAAACAAACCGAGCTTTTCTGATAATTTTCTACAGATTGTGCTCAGCCAGCTCACAGCTGCTGTTGTGTCAGTCTCAGTTTGTTGCTGGTTTTTCTTGAGTAATAATACATTGTATGATGATGCCATTTGTCAAAACACACTTTCTCCTTTTGTCTCCATTTTGTCACTTCTTGGTGTTTACTGTGTTGTGCAGTGGAGGGTCAGAGGAGTGTAAGAAGGGGCATAATTGTTCAAAACTCACTGTATCAGTGTAAATATGTCTTTTAGGTCTCTTCTCCAAACTTTCCTCTCCTGGCCTCCTCCCTGTCTGTTCCCCTGTGTCCCCAGATGTGTGGGGCTGTGAATACTAATGGGCTGTTGAGTGATTTTTGTGAGATAATGCAGAAAGCAAGAGAGCACTTGAACACTGGTGAGACGGGCCTTGAAGTCCCTGGAAAAATGAAAACACCCACACAGAGAAACTGAAGGATTCGTGTCTTTAGCTATTATTCCTCTCCTGTGTTCTTGGGTTTTCTGTTCTTGTATACTGGAAGAATCTCACAAGAAACAAGTTCAATATCTCCCAAGCTGTTTGTATCCCCCGTGTTTGTTGAGAGCAGTTTTTCATTCCAGCAGAGCCAGATTTTGTAAACAAGCATCAGTTTTTCCTTTCCATGGTTCAGGTCAGCGGTGAACTGTGTCTGCACCACCTCACTGCAGCAGTGCAGGGGCAAGGGGGTGGGTGGGAACACAAAGGAGGGGTGCCTGGAGATGAGGGATCATCTAGAAAAGGTTTGTTTCAGTGTGATAGACAGCAGGAGACTGGAGCGTGGGAGGAATGAAGTTTCAAGCTGTGAACTTGTGTTCTTGTGTTTATCCTTTCATTCCAAACCCACCCCCACCACCACCCAAAATCCACCCCCCTTCCCTTTCCCTCCTGTTTGCTGACATTCCCTGCTAGCTGCAGGGTGCCAGGATTTGTTGTTGTTGTTGGGATGCAAACAGATGTTCTTCAGACGTGTGAGTCAGTTTGTCTGCAGATGTGCTGGCTATCAGCAGGGCTCTGTGCTGTGTCACAGAGCAGAGCTGCTCCTGTCCCCGTGTCCCGGGCAGGCAGTGTGAGCGCCCAGCAGGTGGCACTCGCTGTCCTTTCACCCGTGTGCCTCGGGGGTGGAACGCTGGGCTTGGTTGGCAGTGTCACACCAAGTGACACCTCAAATCCTGGCCTGGCTTGGCTGTGTCACATCGAGTGACACCTCAAATCCTGGCCTGGCTTGGCCATGTCACACCAAGTAACACCTCAAATCCTGGCCTGGCTTGGCTGTGTCACACCAAGTGACACCTCAAATCCCCTTGCTGTGGGACCCCATGTCCAGCAAGGATCTCTAGTGGGACAGTCAGACCCAAGCAGAGGATCATTTTCTTGTCCAGGTCAGCTCTGTACTGCTGTGGTTGATTCTGCTGCACATCCCAGTACTGTCCATGTGTCCTGATGACAGTGGATTTGGCCACATGCATCACCTTTGCTGTCCTGCTGAGGAGCAGCTGGGTGGCTGGCAAATCCCTTGGGGTTTGAGGCTCTAAGCTGAGGATTTAGAGGAAGGGTGAATTTATAACAATAATGTTCTAATAATCAGGAATAAATCAGGAAATTCTTTGACCTTTTGGATCTTGCCTAAAAAGAATGTTAAAAGTATTAAAAACAAACCAGTCTGTTAGATGGTGTTGAATTTCTTCAAAAGTTTAATGGATGAGTCAGGCTTCCCAAGATTTGAACCTGTTTCAAAGAGCTATGAAGTATTTCAAATCTGCCCATTAAGGCTGCAGCTCTGTGCTATGTTCCATCTCATAAAGAGCCAGGCCTTGCATTGTGTGAAGTGTAACGGTACATTGAATTCTGAGCTGCACTTGGACTGCTTCCAGCTCACCTGCTAGCAGCCTCTGTAGCAGAGAAACCAAGAGCTGTGCTCAAGTCAGCTGAAGGATATGATTTGAAAGAGTAGGCTTGCTTTACTGATGCTTCTTTTCTGAAATATCATTAATTGTGTTCATCCTAACAGATAGGCTGGAACTTAGATCTGTGACTAAGCAGACTTAATAGTGTAGTGGAATTCTCCTGCCTACATACCTGCTGTTTATACCCTGAATATTCCTTTATTTTACAGCATCACAGTGCCAACTGGGAAACAGGAAGGGCAAAAAAAGGCTGCAGAAACTAAGAATGCAAAGAAGCCTGCAAAACAGCCAATAGTCATTAAAGAAGTGGCATTAATAACCACAGAGGAGTTTGAGAGCATTCCTGCGTAAGTAAGCGTGGCTTCCTTTACATCCTGGCATATCAGTTTGGGTGGCACACACAGGTTTGGGAGAGGGACCTCTTGCAGAACTGAGACTGACAGAGATCAAATATTTCGTGGGGTGAAACATGGTAATAGCTCCAAATAGTTTAAATGCAATGCTAGCAAACCTGAAAATTGAATTAATGGAGTTAGCTGGGCTCTTTTTAATGCTGGTATTGGGAAGATGAACTCTGATCAGTTAAAACCTAAACCTCTTACCTCAAAAGTCACTGTAATTGTATGCACAGAGATTTATTAGCTGACAGGTGATCTTGTTTTGAGAACTGACATTAAAAAAGAAGAGCCATCATCTTATATGATGAAGGGTTTGTTTACACAAGGGTTTGTTTCCTTCCATAGAAGGAAAAGTAATGATAAATGCTGTTTTTATTTGACCCAGCTATTGGTTTCTGGAAACTTCACGTCCTGACTTACCAATCTGTTTTGAGACAGGAAAAGCAGTCAGACTTCTTAAAAGCCAAAAACCCACTTTGCACTGAAATTCCAAAATTTCTGGAATAGAAAGCTGTGGGTGTCTTCCCCTGACATCAGGATGTGATTAATGGATATCCTTGTCTGAAGTCTGACTTATAGAAATAACTTTAAATGGCATTTGGGTGGCATGGGTAAATGTTTCTGCAAAAAGAAGAAATTTCTCTTGATGCCTAAGGCTGAATTGTTATTGAGACTCCAGATTCACTGGATTCCCTGGCAATACCTGTTTCAATAAGAAATATGTTTTTGAGTCTGAGCTTTACTTGAGCTTTCCAATAATTTTTTCTGTAGCCTTCAAAATTTTCAGGTGAGTAATGTCCATTTTCTTCCTTATCCTGAATGTTGAGCTAATGATAAAGGACTTCTGGTTACTTCATAGAAGAGCACCTGGTATTTTTATTCTGCAGAACACCTCAGGTATTTTGTGGATTTACTCCCTTAGGTAGTTCTCTTCTGATAAAATTATGGGAGGATAAAGCTGGAGCATGGGAATTTTTGGTCTTTATCTCTGCTGTGGCAAGAGAAACAGATGCAGACCATTCCAGCCAAATGTTGTTTTAACTTCCAATTGAGGCTGTGATCTTCCACATCACAAGATAGGTAGAAGGACACTTGGGGGCATGGTTTAGTGGTGGCCTTGGCTGTGCTGGGGGAGAGGTTGGACTTGATGATTTCAGAGGGCTTTTCCAACCTAAAGGAATTCATGACACTCCTTGAAAGTGGAAGGTTTTCCATGGCTGTTTGTGGGCATGGAGGATGGGGACAGAGGGCAGACACATCCTCTTCCCATTCATTACAGAGTCACAAAACCACAGAATAACCTGAGTTGGAGGGCACCCATTATGGAAAGGTTGGAGCTTAGACTGTGCTGGTAGAGCTCTAGAAATAATTTAATTTTATTCAGATTGGAGAAGTGTGTTTGTTCCGTGGAGGAAAATTTACATGAATTTACATAGATCTATTAATCTACCAGTATTTCTGTTGCCTGGCAATGTTGTAGTACAAGATTGAGAGAATACTTGCAATTTCACATACTGATTGACCAAATCTGAGCAGCAAATACTTGTAATACAAATTCTCTTTCACTGAATATATTCTCTTGGAAGAATGAGAATTTGGTTCAGGGCCCAGTTCTTCAGGTGAGAACTGGAGGGTGGGAGGTGGTCACTGAAAAATGGAGGCTGTTTTCACTTGCTTTGTGCTGAACATGAAGGAAAATCTATTCTTAACACTATCAGGCCACTAAAAGGGACACACAGGCTTCAGTGACTTCACAGTCCTAGGACTGGGCAGCTGCTATTTAGCAAAGGCTCATGCTGTGTTAAGGGGCAGATGTGGAGCACCTGATCAAACAGAACACTTTGCACAATAAAAAACTTGCAAATTGTCTTACCCTTCAAATCTGGTGCAGGAAAGGGCTCTTTTGGAGAAAGATAAAGAACATTTCACAGCACCTGTCTTTGTTAACTTTTGTCTTTGAGGCAAAGGAAAATGCTTGCTTTATTCTGTGTCTAGAATTCTTACTGCTTTCTAAAAATCTTAGTGCTGAAAGTATTTCAGATTCTGTGCATTCATTATAACTCTCAAGTCTCAGAAGATGGTGGCTTGGGATAATAATACATGGCTATTTTAGCCTAACCATTTTTGAGAGAGCAGGGGGTGGCCATTACGAGCTTTATCTGTTTTAGAATGATATATATGTGATATATTGATGTTATTCTTTTCTCTGAGAAACACAGCACTGTGCTCTGGTTTTCATACCTATGGAAAAAATGCTTTGAAAATGGGATCCTGTGGATTAAGGAAAGAAACTGACTGGTTTTTGATTTTTTTTTAATAGGAGTTTTTAATTTTATTGCATTTTGAAGAGTGAAGCAGATTTTAAAGTTGTTTTAAATCTAAATTAAAAGCCTGAATTTGGAACTTCTCAGCTTTGTATTTTTATATTAGTGTTTGTATGGACTGAAATAAATGTCATCATTAACGGGTTTGCAGCCATGGTTGGGTAGAAACATGAGAGGGCTGTGGGACAGCTGGAGTTTTTATTATCCTTAGTTATGCACAGAATAAAAATTCCATTTGGTTTTGACAGTTTAATTTCAGATTAAAGCGTCTTGGATGCCTGAGGGCCTCTCAAAGAGCATTTGGTTTTTAGGTTTAGGCAACCCAGTCCTGCCTCTCTGAGCTGAGGCGGTCCCTTGGCTTTATTGAGTGCGTCCACTCTCTGTGTGTTGACAGTAGGAGCACAGAAGTTAAATAAAGGTATTTTATACCTCTGGGCTTAGCCTTCCTCGCTCTGCACGCTCCCCTGTGGTGCAGGGAGGCAGAGAGCAACGAACAGCAGCTAATGCACACAGGCAAAACTTGCTGTGGTTACAGGCTGTGTTTGTGCTGTGGCTGCATTTCAGGGGTGCCAGTGCTGCTTTGATTACTGTGCAAAGTAGAGCGTTTTTATAACTGAGAGACGGCTGCACCTCCAAGGGTGAGTTAATCAAAGGATCACTGAAGTTGAAAGCTGCTTGCAAGTAACTTAGTGGCTACTGAGTTTCAAACCCGGTTTGGAGGCAGGGCAATTGTTTTGAATTCAGGTTTTACACAGCTCCTGCCGGCCTCTCTCCCTGGCAGGGACTGGCTGCTGTTGGAATCCACAGCACTTATTTTGAGTTGGCGGTTGCAGAATGCCTGCCCAAACTCTGGTTTGGAATACTGAACTTGTAATTGATTATCTACTTCTGCTTTGAATTCATTGTGTGTTTTCCAAAGATTGAGCCTGTCTGTTTGGATTGAAACGAGGGAGGAACTTGGTGTTCATTGATCTTTTCAGTCTTGCTGTCCCACAGCTTTTAGCTCTACTGACCTAAAGCATTCATTCATAAAATTAATTGTAACACTTGTGTAATTCCTCAGGTCTGCAAGCTGATGCTGAACGAAACACAAACAACCAAGTTTCGTTTGTTGTAGCAACTGAATGAAGGCCACAGGACAATGCAGGTTGCAAGGCTGGCATTTTTACTTAATGCCATTTTTTGGGAGTGGGGATTTGTGTTGTGTTTAGCTTAGTGCTTGTAATTTGAGTTTCAGATTTCATTTTTATGTAGTGACTTCTCAGTGTGCAGCAGAGGTTCTTTTCCTTGAAGGCATGGCTTTACATCTATAAATACTGAATAGTCTTACTTGAAAATTTTCCAGTGTTCTAGTATTTCCACATGACTTTGTTCTTTATCTTCTGTGCTTCCTGTACCTCTAGGCTGTTGTCAACAGACTTTATTCTTCTAGTACTAGTATTATGAAATGCACTGAGAGTTCAGAAATGGATGCTGCTGGTGCAGGATGATACCTGCACAGCTCAGTAGGTTGCACAATCAAATACAGAAGGCAGCACAAAACTAGTAGTTCTTCAAAGACCCCAAATAATCACAGAATCAGGTTGGAAGAGACCTCCAAGATCATTGAGTCCAACCCATGCCCTAGCACCTCAGCTAAACCATGGCACCGAGTGCCACATCCAAAAAAAAAAAAAAAGTGTTTCTTGTATCTCTAGGCTGTTATCAACTGATCTTATTCTTCACTACATTTATATACACTGTAAAAGCAACCTTTATTCCATTTTGAAAAGCTTTTTACAGCTTAAGTACTGAATACATCCTGCTTCTCAATTTAGCTTTCTGAAATTTTATCTTTTGGTTTAGGTTCTGTCATGGCCTTTTTACCTTCAAGATTGTTAAACAGTCAAGGAAATGGACAGAATTAACAATTACCTGTATTCATTAACACAAAGCAGGAGAAACTGCCCCTAACTAGGAACGGCTTGTTCAGTTAAGGCTGATGGAAGAGGAGAATAAACACGGAACTTTGTGACTTTCTGGTTACTGATTCTTATTTTTATTTGTAGGTATTTGAAAGGCCGTATAACGTATGATCAGATTAATGCAGTTGTTCAACAGCTAAACAAGGCCGTGGAGGGCAAGTACAAGATCTTGTATAAGCCTTTGAAGTCTATGAGTGCACCAGTCAGAAATCTCTACCACAGGTTCATAGAAGAAGAAACTAAGGATACAAAAGGTATTTTTTTTTTTCTTTTGTTAGTACCAAACTCGTAACACTTGGATATAGCAGGAGCAGTGTGAAAACACTGGTCTTTTTTTTCAGTATTTTTGACTGAAGAGTTTCCCATAGAGATTGGGTCACTTTTTGAATGTTTTCAGTGAAAATACATCATGTTGATGGTGTGTCATGGCAGAAACTTTGAGTGCACGAAGATTTAGTTTGGAATCACTGCAAGTTCTGGAAACTCTTATTTTGATAACCAAACAATAGAAATGTGTTCTCAGGGCTTAAACTTGATTGGACATGAACTATTAAAAATTTGTTCTGAAGTTGAGAAGTCTGGGTAATTAATCGTGCTGCAGTGGCTTTGTGGAAGAGGTAAGTCTGTCTGATAATCCTAAGAAGTTTTCTCCTCTTAAAAGCATAAAGGGAGTGAAAACCAAAATACCTTTCTTGCAATTGAAAAGCAAGTTGCATTTACAGGCTAGTTTTTCCAAAAATATATGGCACAGTAAATCTGTGGTATTAAAACCTCCTTTTCAGCATGCCTTTTCTCTTGAGAACAAGTGTATAATTATTCCTGAAGTGGTGTACTGCACATGTCAAGCTTGGTGATGTCCTTAGAATGCCCTCATGTTTCCAAGTTCAGGTGTAAGGAGTGGACCAAACTCTCTTCTGTTTCACAGATAGAGAGCTGTCTCTGACAACACCATGGCTCCTCTCCTCTCCTCTCCTCTCCTCTCCTCTCCTCTCCTCTC
>WBND01001736.1:0-53062 GCA_013398595.1 Tychaedon coryphoeus
AAGCTAGCCAGAAAGACGAGAACAGAATGGGTGGTTGCTTCCATGTGAGATACAGCTAAGAAGGAAATCCTGTATGGCTGTGTAAATACACTGACAACCCGTGTGTTGCAATGAACAGAGCAGCTTTACCAAAAACAAACAGTACAAGAAGAGAGAGATGATGTTGTGAACGTCATGTAGCTGCTGTGTTCCAGCACAAGCTGTGTGTATGATGTGTAAATCGGGTTGTAAGCATAGGGCTATGAACCCCCTTGGATAGAAAATGCTGTAATAAATATTGCTATTCCTGAGAAGATTCCAAGAGAAAGTCTGTCTTTCATTCAGACCTTATTTGACATGAGGTTCCTTTTTATCCATCATTAGAACAGAATTGCTTATCCATTCAAGCGCTTCTGACTGATGTTTGGCTATTAGGAAGAAGCAGCTTGCTTTTATGTATTGGTTTAGAGCATCTTCAAAGGCCACCATTGGTTAGGCCTAAATTTATGTTCTTCTCCTACAGACTGGCTGGGGTAGGTTCCTGTATATACTGTTTAAAATTGATTTTTTTTTTTTTAATGTGAAATTGGAAGCCAAACTCATAGGAAACCAAAGGAGTGACAGGTGCATTTTGCAGAAATTTTCAACTTTTTCCAAATTATGCATTTAATTGAGTTGAAGTGAACACTGTCAAAAGTTCTCTTGTGAAATGGAATTTTTGTGAAATGTCCTTTTCCAATTGAAAGGTCAAGTTTGAGGGTTGGCCTGTTTCTCCTTCCATTCGTTCCTCTGAAATTAGCCAGAGAAGGGACAAAATTCCAGTCTGTCAAATATTTCCTCGAATTTAAGATGTTTCCATTTTAATGAAATAGTAATTTATGAAGAAAAATATTTTCCAGTGATATCTGGTCAGTTTCTCAGAAGATTGATTTTGCCTTTTTTCCATATAAATTCCTTCTCTGCCTTACTAAAGGATTAACATTTTTTATGCCAATACTTCTTTTATTTCTGTGACCCCTTTTGTCTTATGCGTGGCTCTGTATATGATAAGCAGGTGAATGATTCGATGTGATGTTTTAGGATGTAATATTGAAGTACTTAACCCAAGCCTCTCTGAAAAGACAAAGGAGAGTGCATCACTTCCAGGCTTTGAGCTTACAACTCTGCATATTAATTGTATATTGATTATTGAGCATAATAATTGTATTATTGAGGAGTGAATAATTTTGCATAGGAACTCTATGCAACTGCAGAATGGACTGTTTTGCACGTTCTGTGTATAGATACAAGGATGAATATTCTAATGGACCTATTAAAATCAGCAGAAGGACTTCCTCTGGTTCAGTAGGCACATTATCAGATATTAGGTACTTGATTTGAAAAATGAACCTCAGACATTTCATATTGACTTGTCAAATTATTACAGAACCTGAGCTGAAAGAATCCAGAAATCATAGATAAAATGTGTTACAACAGCCTTGTCCAATTTGCTTTGCACCAGCACAAGGTGTAATGGCCCAGAACACGAGTTAGCGTTGTAAAAGTGCAGAAAATCAGTGTGTTCTGAAGGGAGCAGCAATAACATAAAATTTTGATCAGAAAGTTCAAAGCTTTTTTGAGTGTATCTCATTTATATAGTAATGTTTACTGAAAAAATTAGTAAAGGTTTTCACTGATCATAGACTTTTGCAAAGCCACGAAGAAAAGTTGCAAGCCTGTGGTTTAATGTGGGAAGCAAAGCTCTTTGATAAACTTGAGCAGGGTCACACCTCAGCGCTTGGCCTCCTTTGATCATACAATAGAAATTTGTTTCCAGAGAAGCACCATGTTTCATAGTATGCCCATTGAGGTTTTATACCCCTAAACTGCATCTTAACAAAAGAGTTGTGGTGAGGAAACACAATATCCTTTTTTGTGGAGCTTAATTATTTGCTCTGATAATATCTGCTTTTCCCTTCCTCTTCATTAGCAGCAGATGAAGAATTTGTTTTCACTAATTTTATCTTTCGTTGAGTAGACAGTTTTTTGAACAGTATTTCTGACATTCTGTTTAGCCTAGACAATCTACTCTAAGTAGCAGAGCTCCTCAGATGAAACTCATATCTGCTTTACAAAAAAACAACCAAACTGAAATTAGTAAAAGTAGTGGTTTAGCATTTCTGGTGCTAGAAAAGTGGTCTTGACACCCAAGGCCCTATGTGTGTAAAGCTGTGTAAGCCAATATGGATAGTCCCAACTCTCAGAGCACAAACACAGGGCCATGAGTGCAGTCATATGCTGCCCACTGGTTATTTGGTAATACCCAGTGCTGTTCTAGGTCGTGATCTTTTAAACTAACAAAAATGTTCTAAGGACAAAAAAATTATGAAGTACTTGGAAAATGGATGCAAGTAGATTGCTTCCTTTTTTCTCAAAAAATCATACCAAATCTTGCTCTGTAATTTAAGACCTTTCATAAATTATAGCATAGTTGAATGTAATTTAAAAGAGATTTGCTGCACTGCAAAGGGTGCAATGAAAAACTATTTACTAACATCTAATGTATATTTGTAATTATGTTTGGAATTTAGCTTTTTTTTGGTGAAGCTATGAAGCAGAATTCTGATTTCTAATTTTTTTATCTTTTACCTGCAGACAGTTAGTTTACAGAATGCTGAGTTTGTGAGGCATATGGAAAACTCTGTTGTAACTCATCCGGGGTTGGATTTGCAGTTTCCTGAAAGGGCAGAGCCCATAATTAATCAGGATGTAGTGCAAATTGCAGTGGGAGCATAATCTCAAAGCATAAGTGAATGTTTTCTGTTGTCGAGGATGAATGGAGATGAAGAAATGGTTTCTTGGTTCCCATCTGGTTCGTTGTGCTCAGAGCTTCATAAATCTCTCCCAAAATAAATAAACCCAGCTTGATAACAGTGGACAGTCCTCTTCCTTTTGAAAATAGAGTGATGGAACCCATATGGATGGTAATAGAACTATCAAGTGATGAGTGTTAACAAACCAGAGTAGTCCACATATCTAGTACAAGAGTACAGGTTCTCAGACTCTATTTTCTAGTAACAGGTCACTAATGATCAATCAAGAATATTGTACAAGCCAGTCTTGTCCCTTCTCAAACACTGGTTTTGTTTTGAAAGAATAATTTAACTGTATCTACTGGACTAGGATTTTGTTGTTTGTTATTTTAAACTAGACCTTAAAGAGACATTCTTTCATATAATTTGAATTCATTGCTGGGCTGCTGTGTAACCTGGCTTTCCTTGTGAACATCCCAACTTCAGTATTTTATGGGCTTAAGATAGTTAAAGTCACTGTTGCTCTAGCAACCAAAGCATAAAGCTAACAAAACAAAAGCTTAACTTCAGGAAGCACTGCCATATATCAGCTGCCTCAAGAGGTGGAAATTCTTGATAATGTACAGACCACAATGAGAAGCAGATGCACTTCTGTTCTGCATTTGTAGTACACATCTTGGCTGGTACAGATGTGCACATATACGTACATACACATACATGTATACATCATCTTTTGATGCAGCTAGGTGAACTTTTCTTGTATTGCATCTTGAAATTGCAAAATCTGGTAAGCCTGAGATTCTTCATAGGTCGCCAGGTAAATCCTCCTGGTGGTTTTGTTTGAGCTGTAGAGGAAATGTGCTGTTATGGGGATATGTTGCTTATGTTGACATTTAGACATAGCTTATTCTTGGACTATAACCACTGCTACTGCAAAACAAATTGCCTTAAGTAACAAAGCTGTAATGTCTCTAATGTTTTCTCTCTGTTTAACTGCCTTTTATTGACCTCTGAAAGTGTTTGCTGGATGGGGCACTGATATTCTCTCATCGATGCTTAGATGAGAAGTAGGTTTTTAAATTGCTTATTGCACCCCAACATCCCAGAAGCAGGAAAAGCAATTGAAGCTATCTAATAGCAGGAAATCTGTTTCTGAAGGCATAATTTTTATGGTAAACATATAGGTTTGCATGATAACTTCATTAATTATCTAGTTTCTTGAAACAGCATGGTATAAAGTGCTATTGATTCAGCTTCAAATTTTAGATCTATGATCACTTTAACAGAGCTCTTCAAATACTTTAACAAATAGAGCGATAAATTTGTCCCAGAAGCACAGTAATGTTGATGTCAAGGATAACTTGTAAAGATGGTAGTTTGTATATGTGACTGCAAGGGTGAAAGATTAGATTAGATAAAATTAAATTAGAGCTTCTGTAGGTGTTGTACCTCATCTTGCTTTCATGTCAAAGTTTCATAAGCCAGAGAAGCTTGATTCAAGCCAAAAGCTGCTCCACGGAGTAAACATTGTGTGAAAACAGAGGTGGCTCTTTCCCTATTGATTTTTCAGTTCTGTTTTTAAAAGGTTGTGAACATCTGGGTGTACTTAAAATTACTGATTATAGTAAAAAAGTACTGTAGGGTGATAAGGGGTATTTTTATGCAGATGTTATTCCCTGTTCTGTCCATTTTATTTCAAAGTTCGAAGGCACACATGGCTGGGATTTGTATCTGTTTTGCACTTAAGGGGAAGAAACTACACTTGGGGAAAAGAGGACAATTTCCAGAGAAGCATTGAATATATGTTAACTAGACATAATTAGGAATTACTGCTTTTTCTATACCATAATAAAGAGTGGTGTATGATGTGTGTCTTCCTCCACCTCCAATTCTCCTGCCCTTGCCACCTCTTGTTTACTACTCAAATGCATTAATTTTTAACATTGAAGTGTAGGAAAGATGGAAAAGCTAAGGCTCTGTGCCATATTCCTGGATTGTAATATATATGGGAACTGAAGCACTAGAGACAGCAGCCCTGTGCCAAAAAGGTGCTGGCACCAGCAGCTCTATGGCCATAGCCCTGGGCTCGCCACAGTAAGCACTTTTTTTCATGTGGGACATTTAGTTCCTTCCTAAGGGGGAACACTGGAACATTGTTCTTCAGTTTCCATCAAAAGCAATGTTGTTATGGTACTGCTCTTACTTAACCTGTGCTCTTCTGACACAGAACCTTGGCTGACCACTCCTTGAATTCTCAATTATATTTTTTCTATCACATGCTGTGTACTGCTGAGGGCACGCTGCAAAGTCTCTGCTTGAGAACTAGATTGAGAAATACAGAGAAAGATCA
The DNA here is from genome assembly GCA_013398595.1 of Tychaedon coryphoeus. Lineage (NCBI taxonomy): Eukaryota > Metazoa > Chordata > Aves > Passeriformes > Muscicapidae > Tychaedon > Tychaedon coryphoeus. The sequence continues at coordinate 5,122 of WBND01001736.1, forward strand.
TGAATGAAACGATCTGATGGCCTCAGTGCTAGTTTGCCATAGCTGGCTTAGTGTACCTCAGACAGGCTCTGGTCATCCATCAGCTGTGTGAGGTCTCTTTGTGCCTTTGCTGGCATAGACTTCAGCATGAGAAGGGAAAGGCAGTTTGGTTAATGCAGAATAAGCCATGGTATCTTGAGTGTTTGGCCCAGTGCTGAGTCTAAATTGGCTGTGAACTTTCCGGAGAGAGTTGCAATGAACACACATACGATAAGACAATGTAACCAAGCAGTGTAAAATCGGATAGCTTTGCCCCCTGGGGGGCTGTTTAAAATTTTTATTTGGTTTATATTTGTTTCTGGGGCTGCTACCTCTCAGTTTTGCACTGAGATACCAAATGATTTCCCCAGATCAACTGAGGGTTTCAGCTTTTCAATGGCCCTGGAGGTTTAAGTATTTGCAAAATCTCCTCCTGAAGTTCAACTAACCCTGAAGCCTGCAATTAAACCAACGGATGGGAGGTATTCAGGGCTGATGTAGAGAGTCTGTGGAGACAAAATTAATATAAAATTATCCTCGTAACTACAAAGACCAACTGCAGTCCTGGTTGGTGAAGGTAGAAATCTGTTTGGATCTGTCACAGCACCACTGTTTGTTGATTTACACCTTTTATTGATTTAAAAGCAAAACCTGGGATTCTTTAATTTCCTTTGACGGAGTGGGAGGACAAATTGGACTTCAGTTGTTTGAAGCATTTTTACCCATTTGCAATCTAATTGATCATACTTGTAACTTCCACTGTCTATTGGGCAGTAATGGTGATTTATCCATGTAGTTATGCTAATTTGCTGTAAGGAAAGAAAGGTTCCTGATACAAAAGGGAAGTCAGTGACCCAGATGATAGGGTGTGACCCTGCCACATTCCTTGCCCTATGTATGATCTGCACAGACTGAGAGTAAGTGCTGAATGCCTTCTCACTTCTAAAAAAAATTCACCCGAGTGAAATAGAGAAATGAAGTAGAGAAAAAGTCCCTGCACACCATTTGGAATGCAGATTATGTGTCCACCGACCCATGTTAATAAAAAGCAGCATCTTGAGGGGTGGAGAAATGAAGATTGCAGATCGTTTCAGTTTGTCTTCCTCAGATAGTCTTTCCTCACTCACTGACCATAATGCAATGATGTGGTGTGAACATTAACAATTAGAGCATTAAAGTATGCAAAAAAGATATTTCTTTTATCCTGGAGTTTGCTTTCCTTTTCTTAATCTCTTTAGAAGTAAGTTAAATATCTCTACAATCAACGTGTACTACCATTGTCAGGGAATTCAAAACTATGGCAGAAATTTGGAGCCTCATTTTTAGAATTGCTCGTTGCTTGCAGGTTTGGGTCGAGTGAATGAAAGCTGGAAGTACTTAGTACTTCTGAATTTAAAACTTTTTTTTCTTTCCATGCAAACATTGATAACCTGACATCCTTCAGGCATCTGTATGTATGTGTGTACAAATGTGTTTGTCTATATGCAATAAATATATAGTCTACCCAGAACTTTACTCAGTTCATTTTTTGGGTGTAGTACCTAATGTAACAAGATGGTAGTATTCTGTCCAATTGACTGATTATTTCTTGATATTTTCCCACTTCTTTTCTTTCTTTACTCTTCTTTTTCCTTCTTGAGCTTTTTTGTTTGGTTGGTTGGTTTTTGTTTTGTTTTGTTCTTGTGGTTTAGTTTTTGTTTTCTTTTGTTTGTTTATGATTGTTGTTTTTTTATTCTAGCCTTTCTTCCTTTATGTAAGCAAGGTTACAAGGATCATGTTAAGAATGTTGGCAGCTGTGTAGTTCTCATACATGAAAATATAAACAAAAAGTCATTGCTTGATTACGTTTCTTAAATTATTTGACAAACCTTGTTGAGAAGAAGGGGTGCCTTTAGTTAGTTTTCTTGTTTCTGAAGGGTGACAACAAATTCTTTAGTTGACATATTTTGACTTGGCAGCTAGGGTGCTTAACGTGTGGTAGGCTTCCAGGCTTGGGCACCAGGCTGGCACCAGAGCAGTTCCAGCACCACAGCAGGCTTCTGCACTTGTGACATTACTGTCTCAAGCAGCCAACAGGGGTTGGTAGCTCCCCTGTAAATGGGGAGATTTCTAATCCTCTTCTCGCTGCAAGGGAACCTGATTCATTCCAGATGTATACAAATTCAATGACTCAGAAAGCTGCTCTTTCAAAATGGGACTTACAGCCCCGTCTTATGGGACTTACAGCCCCTTTCAGGGGGAGAACTGAACTCACCTGCCAGCCTAAAATCAGTCTGAGGTTTATTAGTGTGTGAATTTTGTATAGGAGCATCTACAGTGAGCTTTTAAAAGTGGGATTTCTTTCTCTGTTGAGAAAGAAGGTCATTTTGGTGTGATACACTTTGAATACAGAGTGGTAGCTTTAGAAAGAAGTGACACAACCCACTGGCGTTAATTTTTGAATTACTTTTTGTGGGGGGTCAGTTTTAAATATGATTTTATTATGAGAATTTTTAGTTATTCATTAGGAAGGGGAATATTTTCAATTGTCTTCACTTCCTGTTAAATCTCAAAGTTCTGCTACTACCAATTCAGAGAACATTCTGTATTCTACATTGCATTTAATATCAACTCTACATGAGATAAAGAACTTGTAATGTTCCTTTGCTTACTGGAGTGATACTGCCAGATTCTGCTAATGAGTATAACAGATGCTGATTAAGTTTTGACATGACTGCAAGAAGTGAGATTATAAAATTTGCGAGAAATAATTCACAGTATTAAATGGTTGGGGGCTTTTTTTGCTTCCAAGTATGCAATTTTGATTATTAGAAAATCCCAGCAGATTGTTTAGCATCTTCATAGCTTGTCTGTTTGTCAACAGTAAGTGTTGAAATTGGTGCCAAAAGGTGAAATGTTTTAAAATATTCCCGTATAGATGAACCATTAATTTAATACTTAAGGTGCAATGACTCAAATTAGTTTTGCAGTCAATTCTGTACTATACTACATACATTTCTGCAAATCTTTATTTACACTGATAATTGATTACGAGAATAAACTAATATTTTGAAAGCAAAGTGTCCATTTATCAATAGGATGGGTCAGTGTCTGCAGTTGATTTTAAGTTTTTAAGATTTAAGTTTTAAGATTTTTCTCTCATTTGAGAAAGCAGACACACTTCCTGGATACTTATATCTTCCTCATAATAATCTGTTATTGAACTGTAAGCCATAATTTCAGACTAAATAAATGAAGATCATCATAGATAAAGTAAATACAGGAAACAAATGTGCTACAAATATTGTTAACATTACATGGTGAAGTTACAGTCACAATCCATAGCTGTCAGCTTTAAGGCCTGAGTCTAGGCCATCTTCTTCCAAAGTCCTGATTCACTAGAGCCCCTGAGTGATTTGTTATCTGTCATCAGAAACCCACATTTAGAAACTTCTTGATAAGCACAGGCAGATGGGGTCTAAGCTCTGCCTTTGGATGTCTGGTACACCTATGACTGGCAGAAGATGCTGAACAGTTTATGAACACTGCTTTTCCAGAAACTCCACTTTTATGCAAATGCCCTAGCTGCAGTAATGTGAAGAAGGCTGAGAAGGACTGGTAATGGAGGGTCAGGCTGCCTTTAAACACAGCTCTTGGCCTGCACACCAGCCATCTTCAGAGAATTGCTGATAAGCAGAAGTGTGGTGTGTGCCAACGTGTATGCCACTGGAACAGCTGTTCCTTTTTAGAAATTGGGTGAATGAAAAGTGGCTCCTTCTTACTTTGGGCTGGCTGTACTCTAGAGGAAATAATTACAAGCATCTCCCTGCTGTGTGGTTGGAGTTCCTTGTCCTTTTCTGACTAGTTACTCAGTGTTTTCTCTGTGGCACTGCCTCTGTTTCTTCAGGATGCATGGATGGTCTTAGAGTCCAGTTATGACAACTACCAAATTTAATATTTGTCTATTTTTGCCAATTTTTAAATGAATACCCGGTGTATTCCATATTATCTTTTACTGCTCATTCTAAGACCTGCAGATCTGTGCATTGATAGTGTATATTCTTGTGATTTATCTTTAGCCTTTATTCCTACTTGTTAGCTCATTTACTGAAAAGCCTAGAAGGGTTAAATGCCAAATAATAAATGCATGAATATCTACATTTGCCTCTGTGTGTGAATGTCTGTGCTTGTACGTAATCTGTGATGCTGTACTGCAACAATGTGTTTATTCATGATATATACCTATTACCTTTGATATTCCACTTATAGAAGGTGATCCACCATGTTTAGGTCCAGCATAAGCATCTAAAGAAAGATTAGTCATGTTCAGTGGTAATTTGTTGCACTTTTTTTCATTTACACCAGTTTCTGGATTTTATTTGAGCCTGTTTTAGATTTTTTTATATACATTGCATAACTCTAAGAAGATTTTTCAGAGACTTGCTAGAATAAGTCTGAATTATTCAGAGACAAGCTGAAATAGCCTGTGTATTTGAATGCAGGCATAATATCTTGCACTTTTTGCATTTTCCCCATATAATTACTTTACAGTTTTAAACTAATTTGTTATCACAAAAAGTAGAGTGTGTGGAATAGTTTCATGTGGGAATCATGGGGTTTTCCTGCAGTCCCAAAACACAGTGTCAGAGCCCTGAGAGAGGAGCTGTTCATTCCTAGTATGGCATTCAGCACTCAGCAATCCAGCACATTCCTAAACTTCTGGCTGCTGAGCTTTTAAAGAGTTGAGTTGTGACACTTCTGTAGCAGGAGGAAAGCAGGATCAGTATGAAAGTTGACCAGAGTTAAACTAATGCAACTATTTCTGCCTACAGTGTTGATGATAGAACTGCCTACCTGGCCCTGGGAGCAGTGAGGAACATCTCACTTAACATTTTCATCTCCAACATTGGTGATGATGCCTACGACACCAATGTTTTCTTCAATTTTTCCGGAGAGCTCTTCTTCATCAAAATGTGGCAAAAGGTAAGAAAGGCTAATCTCACTATGAGCAAGTAAGCCAATTTATTTACAAATTAAGGATGGGCTAGATGATGGCCTAGTTCACGCCACTGAGACATTTAGAAGTTGTATTTGGTTACTCTGAACTTTAATTTCTTTCAGGCTCTTTAATGAGATTTTTTTCTTTTATGGATTTGGTGTGTATAGATTACACCTTCTGTATTTCTGTAGAAGACACATGCCTGTTCTTTGTGGTGCACTAATGAAAAAGGAAGACAGTTTGTTTGAGGTATATAAAGGTACAGGGAGACTAGTTGGAAACTGATAAGGTACCAAATGATGTTGAAATACAAAGCCGAACTTTTGTTTGAGTGGTGCCACACTGCACCCAGCAGACCTGGTTATCTCTTGAGTGGGCTTCTAGACTTTCTCCTTGTTGAAACCAAGATACAAGGCTTGTTTCTTTGCTCATATCCTGGTGCAGTTTTGGGTGGTGGCCGGGTCACATCACTCGATCCAAGAGGTCAAGAGTGCTTTTAATTTCATCTACATGGAGTCCGGCGAATATTTTGAGTTTTAATCTCTTTTCATTTAGATAGAAATGCTTGGATGTTTTCATTAGCAGGAGTTCATTTAGAAGCAAAGGTATTTTAATGCAAACCGTGAATCAAGCTTTTTGCAAACTGATGGCCATGAAAGCTTTTTGAGTGTGAGCAATGTGACAATAATTGTTCAAAATGGGAGCTGTATGATTTTGACAACATTCTCTGTTCCTGCTTTTCACAGTTTTTGTCTCTCTTCTACAGCTTTGCTTTGCAAGCTGTAAGAGCAATATTAAAAACAGTAATACAACCATTGCAAAGTTCGGGATTAACTTGGTCCACCGAACCAATGAAATTGTGCCATTATTGCCATGTTTTATGATAGGTTTAAATTATTATAAACCTCTAAAATAACTCACTGCATAATAAAAAACCATAATTTCTTTTGCATGTTAAGTCTCTTGCTGTTCAGTTTTGACTGCACAGTTGCAAGCCTCAGTGAGTTGTCTTTTTATTATAAGCTTCATTTTCAGACATTATGTGCTGCAAGTGTCCAATTTATTAGGAGGGAAAAGGCAGGGAATAAACTAGAAATGCCTACGCCAATGTACTTCTCCATAGTAAAAGTTTTATGGGAAGATTTTCAAGGTCTGGCCCAGTTCTCGTTGAAGCTGGTGAGAGGGTTTCCATTCCTTTTCACTAGAAAAGAAACAAGGCTTGATGCATGTTCTTTTAAAAGATTGTTGTCATCTTTTTTTCTCTTTTGAATATATTGCACATACTAACCAACTGGAACAGCAATTCCCTTCATCATTTTCCTTGGCCTACACTGTGAGGAAAGAAGCTGATGTGTTGTTTCCCATGATATTTTACCTTGAGCTTGGGTTTATAGAAGTCTTGAAAACATCTGTGCTAAGTGCTGCATAGAAGGAGCAGTTTCTGAAAGCAGCTGACATTCTAGTTTTATTTCACTACTCAGTGTATTTTTTTCTAAGAGAAGCTAGTATTTCTTTAAAAAAAATACCGTACATATCTTCCTCCCATCTTACAACCAGCATCAAAGTATAGTCTGCTATTACTCCTGCTGTTCCAATGTTCCTATGATTAATTTCATAGGGTTTGGGGTTTTTTTCTGATATTTATTTCATTATTTCAGTAACAGTTTTGGAAAGCCAAGTTACAGGATTATATTAGGCTATTTTACTTTCATTCAGCTTTTGCTTTCTGGAAAACTAATGTATCATTGACCTCATCATTTTTTTCAGGTGGGAAACTGGATAATGACCTCATAGCCTCAATTACACTGTTAAATTTTCCCTAAGCTCTTTGACAAGGTGGGGTGGTTTTTTTTGTAAAATATCAGTTTCCATGTCTCATAACCTGCTCCCATCCTTGGATATCTATGCAGATTTTATTCCTTGTTGAATATTGTCCAAGCAAAAATCCAGAACATAATGCCAGAATAAAAAAAGAGCCTGGAGTTTTTCCTTAGTGGCGCAATTTTGGAATCAAAAGAGCTTTGAGTGGTGGGAAGCATTAAGTATCACCTGCCTTTTAATGAATAGTGTTAAAGTGAAATTGTGTGAGGTCTTTAATGTGACTGCTGGATTGTTTCTCTGCAAGGTGACTCTGAGAATGATGATCACATAGTAGGCTTTTTTAACTTGTCTCTGGAGTCCGTTCAAGATGCTGTAACATCCCTGTGTGTTTTTCCTGTAACTCCACTGGGGACGTTTGTAGTGAATTCAGTGCAGTTTTGTTTCTTTCTGTGGATTGGTTACAATGAGACCTGACAGTGCAAAAGTTTAATGCTGCTTTTTTTCAGCAGAGTTCCTGAAACAAAATGCAGTATCTTGTGTTTGAAAAGCAGAGGGGTGGCCTAGTTCAGGGATGAAGATGGTACTGTTCCCTGAAGAGTCTGAGTAAGCTAGCTCCTCTTTCCTTTCTGGAGATTGAGATTTCATGAGACTCTGTAAATAGAGACACCACCTAGAGATCAGTGGGCCACTGGAATAATTTCACCTTCAGGGAAGTGGTGGACACGTTCAAGATTCACCTTTTTATTTATCATTCCTTAATTTTAATTCCACTTTAGGAAAGCATTCTATATCAGAGTCTGAAAAATCCACTTAACAGAGCTGATACAACTTTCCTATCAAAGAATGCAGAGTGTTGCAGTGTGCTGAGTCTGGAAAAAGAATAAAAAGCTATTGCTACTAATTTCTACACCATTTTGCTTCTACTGGAATTACCTCCTGGCTTGTGTTGTTTTGCTGAAGATACATGTCAGCAATAGGCACTTTGCAACCATTGTTAGCTGCTGCTCAGTGCAGAGGGATATTTTCAGGACAGTTGCAGAAATAGCACTGTAAGCTTGCTGGCAGTGGCAGTAAATGTGTAGGGCAGGAGCCATGTCTCTATTAAATGAACTCAGCTGTGGCATGAGATTTTATAGCAACAGTATAAATCCAGCATATTTACCATAATAACAGTAAAAGGGCGATAATGTATAACATTAATCTCTCCCTGTTCTGCAAGGGCTGATAGGAATCTCTCAGCTAACCCAGCACAGGTTTTGGAGAAAGCAGGTCAGGAGATTCTATTGCTGAGCATCATTCCCTGATGTAGATTGTTCCTACGTTTCAGACAGGCTTCCAGTATCCCAAGCCAGCTGCGTGTAACATTCCTGCTGCTTCTCACAACAGCTTTTGCCAAGCAATGGGTGAGTGAAGTTAGCAGGGCCAGACCAGGGCAGGGTTAACAGTGAGGTTATGGCTCCTTTGGGTGCAGTAGTTGTCCATGATTCCTTCGTGAGCCTGAAACACTGGTGTGGAGTATGAATATTGCTGATAACCATAGTCATGCTGCTTATGGGCTCTGGGCTTTTACTTCTGATGAGTAATGGGATACTCTGTGTTACCAGGGAGATCATGCAATTCGGCTATGAACTCAATCTTCTTCCTCACTCCCAGAGCTCTTGCTGCCATCTCCTGACTGGGATTGCCTAGGAGGGCTGCAGATGAAGGCAGAGTTTAACTTTTCCCAAATTGGAGTTCTCTTCCACCAGATTCCCACACCGATCAAACTGTTCCAGAGTCTTAAGTCTGGCAGGGAGAGGATAGGACACAAAAAATCAAAGACACATGCCCCCTTTTGAGTCACTGGAAGAAAATTTAGATCCTGGGTGTTCATTATCTCTGTTTTTCTAGCAGTTGCTGCCCCTTTGGGTTGATGCCCTAAAATCATGGTTAGGTGATAAAATGCAGCTAACTTTATAAAGAATCTCCTCAGGTGCACAAGATGCTGAAATGAAGATACACCTGTGACATAAAGCGAGTACAGTTTTATAAGTTTAGAAAATTAGCATAATTGACAAGAATTCCCAGATAGAGACACAAGTGATGAGGTAATTCCCTCTTTTGGTTTGACCCTCTTTTAAAGCCCCTCTTCCTCATTAGTTGTTTATAGGAAAGTGGCACTCAAGCTTGGTTCTCAGGAAAATCAAGGTTAGGATTGGGACCTAGGAATGTGTTTTGTCTTTCTGTCTAACAGAGCAGGTAAAATACTATCTACAAATCTATGAAGTTGTACAATAATAGGCTACATAGCTACACGTGTATGTGAAAAATAGATGAAAGCAAAAATCAGTTTGGCATCAGGATCCCCTGGCAGACGAGTTAACACTATCAGTCTCAATTCACATCCAGCTTGTTAGCAAAAACCTCTTAAAGATGGCTAGCAGAAATCTTTTAAATTAGTGTTTTGATTTAATCCACCTGATATTGCATCTAGTGTGTGTGACTAGCTCTGTAAACCACTCTGACAGAGGGTCAGAGGAGAGCGTTGCCAAGTAGTGTGGAAGCTCTGACCCCTTGCACAAGTTCATCTGGAAGATTGCCCAAGCCATATATCACTTACATGAAGAGATTTGAACTCTTTGCCAGGAAAGCAGAAGCTTTCATAGCCATGGCTTGGGAATATGAGTAGTGTGACAGTAGCCGTGCCATATGTTGCCTCTGTTTTTGCAAATCTAATGGTCAACTATTGCTTCAGAGTGTGCCAAAATGTTTTGTATCCCTGGGGTAAAATTGTCCACTTTCTTAACTGGGAAGAAAAAGATATGTGCAGCTCAAGCTATCAAACTTCATTGTTTATTTTAATGTTCTTTTTCTGTGAATGCTCAATGGAACCCACAACTTTTCTTCTTCCCTAGGGATAAGTAAGGAGCAATGCTTTTTCAGGTCAGGGGCTGTAAGTGTTATATAAAATACCCCTACTCACAGCAGGCAGGAATTGAAGGCTAGACTGTTGATCCAAACTTTCCACTTGGGATTCATGTATCATTCCTATCATCAGAGAATGAACATTGTAGATTTGGTTTATTCGTGTAGATAGTAGCAATTTGAGCCTTTAAAATTTTTCTCCTATGCTATGATTTATCATGTAGATCTGAGAGATATTGATATTTGGCATGTATGGGGTTTGTGTATATATAGATGTATAGGCATATAGATAGTTTTTTTTATTATTTTAATTTTTTTTTCTCAACAAATTAACTGAATGAATAGAATGACAGCTTAGAAGTTTTGCAGTTTAGAAGGCGTGATTTTTCAGGGCATTAAATCTTGTTCTGCTCAGTGTTGGAAGAACCTGTGTGAGTTTGATTGCTATATACGTTGAGACACTGATCATGTGTAGCTGGGCTTTGGTTACACAGTGTGGAAAGTGTTTGTCCTGGAAGTAGCTCATAATGATTTATCATGATGTTTATCTTGGACATCTTTTCCATCTTCGATGATTCTATGATCCTAAATATATATAGTGGTTTTGAGGAAGATCCTGGGATGCTTTGTGTGGCTCAAATTATTAAGGGAGGTTTTATGTAATTGCCTAGTTCTGCCCTTCTCACAGGTCTGCCAGGGGAATGATTTTCTAAAGGAAGAACAGCTGTGTGGATGAATACAGTCATGTGAGATGTACTTTCTGTAGGGGTTTAGAAGACTGCCTGTGCTATAGCAAAGACCATTTACAGTGAATCCTGACCTACCTGCTGGTGTAGATCATTGTAATGAACAGATGTACCATGCAATGCTGCATTTCTCTGTGTCTGGGCATCAGCAGAGGTCCTGGTTTCCATCCAGGTGAGGTAGGGGAAAAGGAGATCCAAAGCACTTAACTTATGAGACTTCTTCAAGGAGGTGGAGAAGGACTTCATGAGCCACAGGCAGTAGCTGTTCACCCTGTTTCAGTCTGTGAGTGGCCCATAGATCAGCAGCCAAGCTGCATCTCCCTGCACATTTTCAGGAGCTGCACAGAGCTGGGAGCCAGCAGTGCCAAGTTATGGGAGAGGGCTTTGACAAAGAGATTTTGCTGTCTCTGTTGCTGAGATCCAGCCACCCCTATCTACACCATTACTTTGATAAACTGCATTATTAGGAGAAAGGTAAAAAAGCCTTCACAGAGGATAGAGTCCAGTATATAGTGCACTCAATATACTTGTCTTGGATATCCTTATTTAAAGGTTGTGCTGTCCCTATGGATCCCAAAGATCACCAGTGACTTTCCTGTGTCCCAATGTCTACTTCATTATCATGTTTTGCTCTTAAATTCAGTGGACAAAGACATGCCAATGTTTGAGGTAAAAAAATCTATGGGACAGGGTTCATCTCCTATGTTCTTAGGATGAGACTTAAAATTGTCTGAACTTTAACATATTCTCCAAAAGACTTAAATAGGAAGTAATGTGCACAGCTTTCAGTGGCTTTCATTACAGCAAGAATGGGGTGTTATTTTTGTTGTTATTTGAAGCCTTAAGTTTATTGAGTTTCCGGTATAAAAGGTCAGTTCTGTTTTGGCAGGAATTTCTCTTGGTCACTTTTCTGATAGGCTTCTCTGATGCTGTTGGAACCTAAATGACACTCCTGGTGAAAAATCCAATAGAATTGTAAACAAATACATATATCTGTCTTTACAGTATATATAAACATGTCTATTGTAGGGATAATATGCATATTTATACTTATTTGCATTGGTTAGTCCTTTAGAATGTTGTAGTCGTGGTCTTCTGTGGCTGGAAGTAGTGCCAATTGTTCTCTTTCACCTAGTTGTTTAGTTTTCTCCTGTGAAGCTGACAGGATAAAACCCAAATCCTCTTTAATCTTATTAAGCACAAGACATGATCATGTGGCATACTTCAGGTATAGCTTCTCTGAAGTCAGTGACAGTTTTGCTGTAGAGAGACTAAAAAAAGCCAGCTGCACAGCTAAAAATGTGAGTTAGATTGTGAAAAGTTTTTAGCTGAAAATCAAAGGAGGGGCCAGTGACGCTTAAGAAATCACAAACTTTCCTGTCTGTGGGTCTTATATCAGTCTGTGTTCCTGTTAGCAGAAGCAGGCATGTTAAACCCTATCTGAAGGAGGCCCCAAATCTAGTTTTGGTTTGTGGTTTTTGGGGTTTTTTTTGAGAGGGAGCTTCCTGTGGCGTTTCATCAAAACCAGAGGCATTGGGCACAGCAGGGAGGAAGAGTGAGAAGTATTTCAGCTGGCTTGGTTGCAGGCTCTGGGGGTGAGCAGGGGACTGCCTCTTCACTGTGGTCCCCCACCCAGGCAGGCTGCAGGGGCTGCCGAGCCAGGCACATTCCCAGATGGCAGCATTTTGCAGCCTGCCTTTGGGAGGAGGCCAGAAAACCTGCACTTGACTTTTGGCCATTACAATCTGCAGACACAGTGAATTCCACTTAGCAAGGGAAAAGGAGGAGTGCACTAAAAAACTGCTCTGTAAAGTAGTGTGGTACATCTTAAAGCCTTACAAGTGATCTGCTAAGCTTTTATTAAAAAAATATATATATTTTAAATAAGCCTGTTTCAATATCCAAGTGCAGCAGGTGATGGGTAGTACTTTTGCATTTCAGCATTATCCCTAGGTTTCAAGGTTTTCATGATGTTAAAAGGGTTTTTAGGGAAGATATCCTAATGCATACTGTGTTTGAGTTTCTGAAAGAGAAAGACCAAAACCCCCAAACCTATGTGTGTTTCAACGAGGTATTTCCTGGGGTTTCAGATTTGGCTTTAGTTGTTGGGGGATTTTGTGTTGAGCTAAGGTTTATAAATTCCAGGAAAATGTCCAGTGCCAAGTTCATTATCATTGTTATTATGTTATTCTTTACATTTGAAAATTACTACCAGTGAAGGATGGAAAGGACAGAAGAATAGGGTAAGGCTTGATTTTATTGATTGTATTTCTTCATTATGTATTTGGTTTTAATTGTGAATTTAGGAGAGGGGGAGTGTTAAAATATTTGTGAGGGTTTTAATTTACTTTTTCACACTTTGACAATACTTGAATTTATTTTCTGAACTCGTTATGAATTTAAGCATTCCATTGTAACACTAAGAGTGAATAGCTGTGTTGCAGTTGAAAACACCAGTATTCCTTATAACTGGAACTTATACACAGAAGGTTGTCTTACAGCGTATCTGGGCATATATTATCCATGCTTTCAGAAGTACCATTAGAAAATGAACATTCCCTACCTTGTTTGATTTCTGCCTTTTGTCTCCTGCTTTTAAATTTTTCGAGCAGCATGTTTTAAAGATAGTTTTTGTTGTTGAATAAAAATGTGTATAACTATTGGATTTGCATGGTAGCAGGGAGGGCTATAGGAGTGGCTTCTCAGAGAAGCTGCTGGAAGCTTTCCCCATGTCCAATGTCAGTCGATTCCACGGCAGACCCACAGCTGGTCAAGGCCAAGGCAGTCAGAGATGGTGCTAACACCTCTGTGATAACATATTTAAGCAGGAAAACTGTTATGCAGAAGTAACTGTGGCCAGAGAAGAGTAAGAACATGTGAGAGGAACAACTCTGCAGACACCAAGGTGAGTGGAGAAGGAGGGGCAAGAAGTGCTCCAGGTGTCAGAGCTGGGATTTCCTGCAGCCTGTGGTGCAGACCATGGTGAAGCAGCTGTGCCCCTGCAGCCCTTGGAGGTCAGTGAGAGTGCAGAGATCCACCTGCAGCCCGTGGAGGAGACCCACACTGGAGCAGGTGGATGCCCAAAAGGCTGTGACCCCATAGGAAGCCCATGCTGGAGGAGTCTCCTGGCAGGGATCTGCAGTCCCATGGAGAAATGAGCCCACGCTAGAGAGGACTTGTGGCTCTGTGGGTGACCCACAATGTAGCAGATGGTTCGGAGGACTGCCCACAGTGGAAGGGACCCATTCTGGAGCAGTTAGTGAAGAACTGTAGCCCATGAGAAGGACTCATGCTGGAGAAATTAATGGAGAATGGTCTCCTGTAGGAGGAACCCCATGCTGTAGCAGGGGAAGTACTTTTCTCTCTGAGCAGGACACAACAGCAGAAACAGCATGGGATGAGCTGACCATAAGTCCCATTCCCCATCTCCGTGTGCTCAGAGAGCGGGAGGTAGAGCCCAACAAGGAAGGGGGGGTAGAGAGAAGGTTTTAAAAATTTATTTTACTTCTCATTATCCTGCTCTGATTTTGGTTGGTAATAAATTTAATTAATTTCCCCACTCAATGCACTTACCCACAGCTGAGTCTGTTTTGCTGGTGATAGTCATCCATGAGTGATCTCTACCAGTCCTTATTCAACACATGAGCCTTATGTTGTATTTTCTCTCCCTTGCTCACTTGAGGAGGGTAGTGATATAGTATCTCTGGTGGGCACCTGGCTTCCAGCCAGGATCAAACCACTGGAGTCTTTCTCTGTAATAATTTAAAAACAATATCTTTTTTAATAGTGCATGCAGTCACAATTTAATAGTGTGAAACACCTACGTGTGATACCATGTGTATACATATATCTACATGTGAAGTAGGATGAAGGAAAGCTTACCCCAGAGCCCTTTCTTCTCCCAGTGATTTACTTGTCTTTGATTTTTCCCTGGGTTTTTGGAGAGCATGGACTCATACACACAAGTATGCACTGTTGTTATTAAGTTTATCATAATAATCATATGCACAGATAATGAGGGAACAATAAAGATCACAAAAATATATGTTCACCCACATTTTATTTTAAATAAAGGTATAATCAAATGCAGTATGCTGACAGATTGCAACAGCATATGTATTTTGGATATACATATCAGGTTATGAAGAATATAGGAACAGCATATAATTCTCACATTCTTTTTCTTGAGTCTTAAGACTGCATTTGCTTTTCTAGATAATTGGATAATGCCTGGCCAGACATTTAATCAAACAAATATTCTGCAGTTTTACAGAGAAAAGCCTTTTTGTGGGAATAGCACAATCTAAATTACTTCTGAATTTAGCTGTATGTGTGTCAAAGATACTTTGTGTAATAGTTCTTATGATTGCTTTTAAATATGTCATTGTGGAGTCAGAAACTGATTTTTCCCTTAGTTTTCATTTTACCTTTTTTTTTTTTTTAATGTGGAACTTGGAGAAGAACATGGTTTAGTACATAGAAGTTACCTTATGCTTATATTGGTGTATTTGCTAGCCACTGCAATGTTTTTAAAAGGCATGTCTTCAAGTTTTTATGAGCAAAGATTTTGTCTTGATTGGCAAACCGATAGTACATTACTAAGTAGGCAGCTTTTTGTCATGCTTTGGTTTATGTGGATCGTGGATTTTTGCCATTCTGTACCTAAGTATCCATTTTTTTGGTGATGAGTGGTGGCATATCTGGTTGGTGGCCAGTCATTAATGGTGTTCCCCAGATCTTAACATTGGGACCAGTCCTGTTCAGGTTGGACTTGATGATATCAGAGGTCTTTTCCAACCTTAATAGTTCTATAATTCTATCATTCTAAGTACTTTCTATAGTGGAGAAATGTGCAACTGTACATAAACACATATGGGAATGTGTCATAGAGAAAGCCTGGCCAAACAGCATAGTTGAACTGTAGCCATCCTCTCAGTGAATGACAGTCAGCTGACCTAACAGCTCTATGGGGGTAATGTATCTTGGTGATGTTTCCTGTATTGTTTTCTTGAAAAAAATAAGTTCAGCAGTTCTCAGCAAACAGGGAAAAGAAATATTTAGCTAGCATATACCGTGAAAGTCAATGTAAGTCTAACTGGTCTGTTAAAATGAGAGTATGGCAGCAAAGGAGGTGGAACTTCTCAGGGTGGCACCAGATCCCTGTTTCTCCTCAGAGTTTCACCACCTGCCCTGCATATCCCTTGAAAGATGGGAGAAACAAAAACATGATTGGTTTTGTTGACTGGTTCTGAAAATTGTTTTGGGGCCTAATCACTTCAGCTGAATGAGCAATTTATGCTTCTTAGGTGTGGTGCTTTAAAAATTTGCTGTAATAGCTTTTCACCAGTTAAGATAAAAGTTTATGAGAGTTGGAAATATCTAGAAAATAGAAATATCTAGAAAATAGAAATATCTAGTAAACAAAGAAGTTTTTGTCTTTCCATTTTTGCTCAAATATTTGCTGTGTTGGCTGGGATCAGTAAGCTATCTGTAAAATAGGTTCCATCCAGAGCCAAGAAGGAATAGATGAGAGGCTTTCATTAATCATAGAGAAATAGCCATTTTCTCAAAATAAGGAGCAAATCCAAGATTTGAAGCCAGACTTGCTGGGTTTCAGGGTGGGATGTGCCTACAGCATTTACTAGTGAGATCATGGATTAAGACAGGACATTTCTCCCTAATGCCAAATGAAACTTTGTTTTTCCCTCTAGTTTTTTTTAATAAAACAACTGTTGAGGTTCCCTAACCCCCTTTCAAGTTTATTTTCTGGTAATGAATCGAAGGATCAATTTACTATTAGAATACAGGTCCAGATGCCCCACTGCCCCTCATCTTCCTATGTGGATTTGGCTGTGTGAATGTCAGCATGTCGTTTTGCTTGCTGGTTAAGCATTGGGATGGTGAGGGTCAATTGGTGAAACAGCAGTTCACAGAATTCATAATGTGTGACATTCATACTTCTTGATGTGGTTTGTTAGGGGAACATCTATGTGTTGAAAATAAAGGAAAACTTTCAGTCCCTGTGGCATCTTTGAAACAAACCTTTCTGGTACACACATCGTATCCTTTTATTCCAATATTCTTTAATCATTGCATTCAAGAGGTTAGATAAATCCTAGTTTCTAGGTCTAGGTCTAGGTGAGCAAGTCTGTATTGAGTCTATGACTCCTTCTCTGTAATATTTTTTCTAACAGGTATGGATTGACAGTAATTTTCACATTATAGTTGCTGTTGATGCTGTTTCATCATTGACTTGCCTTCATGTTATTCGCATTGTTACTTGCATTCCACCTGTATTAGGAAATTACTTGCAAGAGAGTAAGTGTTTGAAGCTTGAGATCCAGAGCTGTTATGTTAGAAGAGTAAAGCCATCTTTATTTCTTTCCATCATGAATATATTTTTCCTCCTTTTGAGTGATTCCGTCACCCACTTTGCTTTGGCAACGATATGCAGAAGAGTTTCTGACCACAAGGTGTTTGCTTGAAGTTGCCAAGTAAACTATATTTCCATAAAGTGAAACAAAACTCATGGGATTTTCACTCTGAGAGAAAAAACTCCATGAAATGCACATGAAAATATTTCCTGGATGATTGCTTTTTAAGCTATGGCCACCTGTGCTAACTACTGCAGTCTATCTCCAGAGTTATTATCAGTAGCAGGAGGATTTTTTTCCCCAACTTGCAATGTATACTCACAGCTCATGGGAGGCACTGTGGCCTTCCCAGATGGCTTGGTGCCACTCTGAGTGCTATCTCCACTGCGTAGGAAGCTGACCTCAGGGAAGCAGTGCATCCTGACACCATACACAGCTCTCCCTGTGCTTCCCCCCTGCCCAATTCCTGGCTTGTGCAGTACTGAGAGATTTGGGTACTGATGGCAGTGGTTGTTTGAAGGCTTTGTGCATTTGGAACTCCTGAAACAGATGAACTAAAGAAAAACCAAACCCCAAAACTGCAGGCTCAGTTTGTGAGATACTGAGGTTTCCAAGCAAAAGTGGATTCCTGATGCCTTTGGCATTGGCTGTGGACTGATGGAGCTGGGGAAGGTCTGTGCCTGGCAAGGTCCAGCCCAGAAACACGGAGGAAATACTGTCTGCCCAGTTACCAGAGAGGGCTCCTGACAGAGACACAAAGCAGACATCAGACTGCTAGTTATCTGAAGAAAAGAGAGGCTTAAAGGGCTTTCACAGATGATAATCAGAACAACTTTTAGGAAGTATCTGAGGTAGATCAGACACACCATTTCAGTAATTTCAGATGATCTTGAATTACTGCACAGTGCCAGTGAATTCCCAGTCAGTAACACCACTAATCCTCTTTGTGTTCCTGCAGTTTTAAAATAGCCTCCAAAGCACTGCTTTAGAGGAAAGTGTGGTATCTGTGGAATTTTGTGTTAGAACAACTAAGCTGTGTGCACATGAGGAGGCCTCCAAGATTAAATTACTCTGAGCTGTACTTGCTGTCAGTCATAAGGAAACTCAGTCAGAGACAGACTTTTTAAAAAAAAAAAATCCCTAGCCTTTTATGAGCTCAGGCATCCCTAATTGCACTGCATGTGTGGATAACTGTGACCCACACTCTTTTGTGTATCAGTTGCTGTAGAAGGAAAGTGCGTTAGTATGTTCATGAGGTGGCTGTTAAATTAGTTGGTGCATCTTTATATCCTTGAAGCCTCAGTGAAGGGATTTAGATAACTGCAAGGCAGGGAGAGATAAGTAGGATCAAAATTAAAATTTTGCTTTCCAAACCCAGAGAAACCCATGAATTCTTGATAGCACAGCTGAAGGGCTTAGACCAAGATCATGAAGAGTGATTTGAAAGAGCCATTTCAAACATCATCAAAGAGATCAGTCTTTATTTTAGGTTCCTGACATGTTTGTTCTACCCAGCTTTGCAAGCCATGCATGTAGGAAGCAGATTGCCAGCTGTGAACAGACATGTTTTGTGATAAAAAGTAAGAAGTTCTTAAAATGCAGGTCAAGTCTATATAATTGTCCTGTTGTGTGGAACAAAATATCCAGATGCTCATCTAAGCTCTCATTTGGGAAAGCATCCCTTCTCACAAAAAGTTCACATTGAAATTACTGAGGAATAAGTATGCCTTTTAGTCAGGGTCCATGATGAGAATAAAAAACTGTACAAATTTAGCAAGTTTTCCCAGTGTCCAGTGTAAGCCTCTACCTTTGGTGTAGGTCAGAGTATTTCCAAGTAGCTAGTGGGCATAGTTATAAAATCTATATGCCAGAGAGGATATAGTAGGTAGATGCATAGTACCTAACTTTCGAGACTTAGCATAGCATGAGGTGGACAGTGCATGTAGCCCTCCTTTATGGTATTTTCTCTGGATATTTGTTTTATGACTTCTTGGATGAGGATGCTGTTCATAATCCTCTGTGGTGTTAAGTGCACTGGTTCACAGACAGGCATCATAGAACAAGAAAACTAACAACAACAAGGAAAGCAGTAACAAGAATGTGTGCTCTGACAACAGATGCGGGGTTCCTCAGAACTCACTCTTTTCATTCTGCTTTTGTATCCTTTGGAAAACAAGCAGCATCACAAGAAAAAATCCTAACAATTAAGTAAATTTTCAACATCTTCAAAGGAGGAGTGTTCTGCCAACATATTATCAAGACTTCCAGGACATTTTCTCATCAGTTCCAGAATGTATGTGCTAGTGGCCAAGATTTGTGAGGAGGATTTTTTGCAATTTAAACAACAGCAATAAAAAGGACCTTTAATTTGAGTATAGCTAAGGAAAGAGAAATATAAACTGCTGGCAAATGTATTTTCTAGCATCTTGAGATTTTTTCCCTTCTAAAATATACAGATTATTTTAATAATTCCTCAGTGAAGTTTCAATGCCTTTCATTTGTGGTTTTAATCAGAAGTTCCTTAAAAATAGCAGGTAATCAGAAGAGTTTTTAAGTAAGTATGATGTGAACTCTGGCACAGATAGTCAGCAGTGCAATACAGAAACTACCTTTAGTTCAGAAATTAATATAACTTTCTATTGAGAGCCACATCTGGCATATCCTTTTCACATGTTTAGTATTGTTCTGTTGCATCTCCTTGTTGACACTGCAAATGCAGTATCTACTTGTAGGCTGTGTGCTTAGAAAAACAAAGAGCTAGCAGGTCATAAATGAGTGTTAGAATAGTTGAATTCACCCCTTCTCTGGTGAATGCAAAGCAACACAAATGACCTGTACTTATATGAATGTTTGCTTTTGCTGATAGTTGTAATATGGTAGAAGAGTTTTCAGAGAGGTAAAAGCCTGGTATTGGAGTACCAGTGTTGAAGGACAGTTAATGGGCTGGGAAAGATTACCTAAGGAGATGTTTTAGGCAAGGAACTTGCAACCAGTCATGGGTGGAGATGAGTGGGGAAAAAGTTGAGGAAGTGGAGTGATGGCTCTGGATTGGTGCCAAGGCCAACATCAGTTCAGAGGAGTGATTCTGCCTTTGGGGAAGAAATGAACGATGCTAAGGGTGGGAAAAATAAAAATCAAATATAATTATATGAACTGCCAGATCAGACTCAGGAAGATTGGAGGGTTTTGGTTGGACATAAGTGAGGGAGAGAATGGTCAGGTTGTACTGGCTAGTCAGTAAGTCATCCCATTCGAACTATGCAAGACTCAAAAAAAAACCCCGTATGGGGTCTGATTTGAAAATGGTAAATCAGGATGAGGCTGAGGAAGGTTCAATGTCTTGAACTTGAGTGTTTCATTGCTTGTGTTATAATGATGAGGAGCTTTTTTTTTTCCTGTGATAAAGAGCTTTGAGAAACAGATTGTGAGCCAGCCTGAGCTCTGTATTTCTCATAACCAGGTCAACATTTGTGATGAAGTAATAATACAGTTATTTGACTAATTATCTGACTATTTATCCGGTTGACTAAGAGTATGTAGCACCCTGAAATGTTTCAGAAGGAAAGTTTTCCAGATAAAGCTTCACACTGTCTCGTTGGAAGGCCAACCCTTTTGGCTATGTTTTCTAAGCAAACTAGGAGCTACTATGAAGCTCATGCAGTGAGCTGAGTTTTTCAAATGGGCTGTATAGTCATAGAGAAGCATTGCTCAATAAAAGCATGACCTAACATCAGCAAGAAGTGGTATCTGAAATTTCTCTAAGGCCTGAGTTGCACTGCTGCTCCCTATTTGTAAGATGAGACAGCATCAACCCTTCAGCCCCCTGGAACAGTGTGAAAATTGAGTAAAGAGAGCTGACCACCATAGGAAACCACATAAAGAAACAATTTTCTCTCCCTCCAGAACAGCACACTGAAATTGAAGCCTGAAGCTAAACAGTGAGAGTGAAGGAAAACCAAAATATTTACTCATTAGCTGAGTTTTCTCCATCTTAATCACAGAGCAAGCCAAGAAGTCCATGGGAAAAGTTTTTTTCTGGGTAGCCTTTAATTTTACAAATTTGTGTGAGGCTGAACCAGTATGATGAAGCCAAACTTATTTCTGGTGTTTCCTAGCATTGAAAAGTTTTATTGTGCACCGTTACTGGAATCTCTCACGTTGGAAGGGACCCATAAGGATCACTAAATCCAACTCCCTGTTCCTCATAGGACTCCCTAATTAAACCTATAACTTAGAGCACTGTCCAGATGCTTTCTGAGCTCTGACAGGTTTGGTGCCCTGACCACTTTCCTGGAGAGCCTGTTGCTGTGACCACCCTCTCAGGGAATAACCTTTTCACACTCTCCACTCTGAACTTCAGTAATGTTGTATTAATATTCATATTAATCATTAAACTGGACAGTATGCTAATGAAAGTCATTCAAGTCAATCTTCCTGCATCCATTAAACTTTCCCAAGCAACAATAGCAAAACCAGTGAATTCAACATTATCTTGTCATTTCCTTTCACAGCCAATAAAACCATGGACATCTGCCTGCCAGCTGTCTGGTCTGCAAAGGCATCAATATGCAAAGTGAAGAAAGGGTACTCTTCTTCTGTTATCAGTATGAGGGCTCTCTCAGTTATCCTGGTCTTTGACATCTCTGGAGGGATATGGCCTTGAGGAGAGGAGACAGTCTCTGTATCTTTCTGGTCACTGTCACTGTACTGGACAGCTATGTAATTAGAAACCATCCTTGAAAGAACACAGGCTAGGTGTTGATGGAAGAGAGTTCATAGCTTGCCCCAGTTAGCAAGGGACATTTGGTCGACTGAGAACCAAGGCTGTTTTCAGAGGAAACAGCTGTGCAATTTTTCATTTGGTTATGCAGCTGCTCAGACTTTGTGTTCTCTCGATCCCTCTCATAAAACTGGAGAACCTTCCAGATTCCTGAGAGGAAAAGGCTAGTGAAAGGGATGCTTTGCCCATGAAGCACTTTTTTATCTATATCATGTTCATTTACAGGAGAAAATCTAGCACATATGTGGATGGTAGCTCTGTACAACTGAAGCTAGATATTTGATTTGCTAAGCAGTGCCGTCTTTCGTATTTCCAGAAATGGAAGCCTTCTAAATATTGCAAGGAAGTAAATCCATAGAAAAACTGAATGGGAAGGGCATTCCTCTGGCATTTTAGTAGTATTGCAGTAATGTCACTCCATCAGGCATCTCCACATGTGCACTGATTTTCTCCTTATATTATTTTTGCTTCTCATGAAACCAGTGAAATACTGTCTGAGTCAGGTCAGAAAGACAGCTAGTATTTGATCTATCATTTTCTAGAAGTATGTGCCCTGATTTGAACCATGATTTGGAAGCTGAATGTCTGTAGAGCACTAATGTTGTGCTCAGGTCAGAATGTGAAAGGCAGAGAGGCATTTCCTGGAGATGCCTATAACCCAAGTGCATGGTTCAGGAAGCTCCTTCCACTCGTGCTTGTTCCAGCTGAGAATGTAACTTTTAAGTGCATATTTGAAGTGACTCAGGAAATGTGTATATGAGCATGAGCTTTGCAAACTGCTGTAAATACTGAAAATAGGTCAAGTAAATCATATGTTCTGTAGCAAAGAGATTCTCAGCTGCGTGTCTGGAATAAAATTAATTTATAGATTGAGATATCTAAAATTTAGGCATTTGTATTACAGCACATACAGTAAGCACTATAGTTTGGGTGATGATCTAATCAACAGGAGGGCCTAGAGAGGGATCCAACCCAGTCTAAATTAAACACCTGCATTTGGTCTGCTGGGCTGTTTTGTACATCCTTTTACTACCATGGGAGCAGCGACATGTAAATCACATAGCAGTCACTTGCTGTGTAGGCTTTTAAAAGCATATATCAGATTCCAGAGCTGAATCACACTCCTAAAGTTTAGTGAGATGAGCTTGCCCACAGTGGCAAAGTATTAAACTGTTCCCTGATAATCTTGTAGTGGGAACATGCTCAGCTGGAGCTAGGCACTGATTACATGGAGCAATGAAACTCTCTAGTCGCCAGAAGAATTTCTGTTGTAGTGAAGTCACCAATCAAGCAGGATAGGGCTGCTCTAATCTTTTGCATTTGAATTATTGACTGTCCATAGTCAATGTTTAGCATGAGGAGATGCTCATTCCTCTACTTTATCTGTGCCACCATTGTCTCACTAAAGAAGGTTTGTATCCATACCAACATGGCTCTTCCTGTGGACCAGAGCATTGAATGTCACCAGAACCAGATTAACTTTCTCTTCTGCGTCTGTGTATGGCATGGTTTGCTCACTGTCTCCCAACTGTTCTCTCTTTATGGTACAGGTACTTGGAAAAGCTACCTTAGAAAACTTATATTCTGGATCATTTGAAAGCTTTCTTTTAATAAATGGAGGGGAGAACTGAGTTATCCAAGAATTTGGGCTGATCCCCTGACTCCGATGTGTTTAGTCCTGCAGTATTTCCTCTTGATCTATCTCTTAGAGCAAAGTTCTGGTGGCTGTCTTCTTCCCAATGCTGGTCTTACTAATGTGGCATGAGGAAGTGCAACACAGTGCTATGATGGGAAATATTTAATTTTCCAAAGTTCTTCATCACGTTGCTATTTCTTAGCAATCTTCTTTTTCTCCCCAAATCTGTAATCTCATGGTCTTTTTTATTTTCTTGCAGGAGGAGCTGGGCATTGCTTGTGAGCTACTGGAGTCAGATTTCCTCAAGTGCAGTGTGGGATTTCCTTTCATGAGATCCAAATCTACGGTAAAGTTGTGATATTTGCATTTGCAGAATAATGGTTCTTTTACCTCTGTCTCCAAGGAGTGGCTGGAAAGCCAACTGCTCTGTTAAATGTCTGTGATAGATACTTTCTCTAGCTTGCTAAGCCAGGTATCCAAGCCTTTACAGTTACAGAGACTAGCTATCCTCTATCCCACCAGGCAGAGCCAATGGCAGTGCCCTGGGCACTGCAATGAAATGGCTTTGAAAAATGGTGAAAGAGTTGCAGCTGTGAAAACCTTATGTATTTCCTCTGCAGAAGATTAGAAAAGGACTCTCTGTCTCACTTATGTTGCCTCTGTGAGTTTTTTTGTCTTCTTTCACATTAAAGTGCATTATACAAATGACAATGAAATGCACTAATGGCTTCTTCATCTTACAGTCTTCTGGTAGATTTTTTAAAGATGGTTTTGTTCCGTAAGAGAAGATATACTCTCTCACAATGTTTAAAAACCCAGCTTGGTTCTTTCTGACACTAAAATGATCTACATAAATGACCAACCCAGAAAGGTGAGAAAATGAGGAATAACCTATGGATGGCTTGAAAAATATGACTGTAATTTTTCTGAGAGATTCTCAATTTTTAAGCGAAACTCTTTTCCGTGAGATGAGATGTCTCCTTTCACAAAACATGAGGTTTTTTTTGTTTGTTTGTTTTTTAATTTACTCTTTTTTGCCTCTTTTAAAAAATTAAAAGGAATTTTAAATGGAATGGAAAAAATACATGCAGTAGGAAAATATGATCTAGAATGTAAGAATGTAAGCCATTAAAATTACAATGAATTTGGACACAGTTTTACTTGGCCAAAGTCTGTTTTGGAGTTAGGCAGAAAAATTACATGGAGAAGTTATTCATCAAAGTAAAATTCTTAT
This sequence comes from Tychaedon coryphoeus, assembly GCA_013398595.1. Taxonomy (NCBI): domain Eukaryota; kingdom Metazoa; phylum Chordata; class Aves; order Passeriformes; family Muscicapidae; genus Tychaedon; species Tychaedon coryphoeus. Next base: position 29,613 of record WBND01001736.1, read on the forward strand.
TTCAAAATTAGTACCTGTTTTCACCCATTATGATGGGTGTCTTGGATGCTGCTTTAGCTTGTGCCACTTGCTCCAAGTCTCCAAGTGCAGGCCTGTGGTGTGGCCTTTATTTCCCCAAAAGATCTCTTTATCAGAAAATAACATGGTGCTGAAATAGTTTCAGGTAGTGATCCTCCTGTACTGGAAGACTCATTCCCAGGCAAATGATCTCCTCAAGAAATACCTTTGAATGGCAATTCTAATAAAGGCTTTCTTTAAATGGAGGAAAACCCAAACTCTGTAGTATTTACTAAGATTTAAAATTACTATTTTACAATTACTAAGATTTAAAAGCTAATTTGCAGCGAAGGAAGCGTTCTTCCACGTATCAAAATATGCTACTTTTGTACAATTAGCCCAGTAAAATATAAATAAAGTTTCAGAATAAATAAATTTTGAAACAATATGCAGTGTCTCTAAATACTGCTTTTTCTTTGCACAGTATGAGTTCAATGTTGTCTTTGACACAACCCACTTGACCGGGCAGGAAGAAACACTTACCTTCCTTGTCACTGCCCAAAGGTAAGGGGACCCTTATATATCTAGAGGACTTGGATATTCTTTGTTACATGAAGTGTGCATTATGTGTGCTTGACAATATAAGCTGTAGGTATGTGTATGTGTAGTAAATTAGGTTAAATTACTGGGGCTAAATGTACGTATTTTGGTGATGCAGAGTAACTATGTATTGAAGCTTCCTGAAAAACGAGGTAGGATCATACATGGGTTTTCTTTGTCAGGCAGTTGCAGTTCTGAAGGATCATTCTGTGTTCTCTGAGTTGAAAGGCTCTTGTGTTTCAGTGGACATCTCTGTGGGCAGTGTATCAAGCTCAGCTCAGCTGCAGTTGACCAGTACAAGATAGACCCGTTTGTTCCAGCATTTGAATGAAACAAACATACTGGGGTGCAAACCAAAAAAGATAAATGCTTTACTCAGAGGTCAAGGATCCCACTGTTAGGTCCTAAAGTCACATATCTATTTTTCACCCCTCTGGATCTTCAGTGAGCTGTGACAGACTCTGGAAAATACCTAGACAGGGTACTTCCAAAGGGCACTTGAAGTAGGGTGTTGCCAAGTATGCATGCATAGCCATTTTGTCTTGGGTAGGATAGAAGGTGTGACACATGCTCTGGGGCTTCTAAGATGATGTATCATGAAGAACCTGACTGCATGGGTGATTCAGTCACAAGCACTGTCAGTGTCTATGTGGGAACCAATGTGCAGCTGTGCTAACATTGACCATGAGCTGCTGCTTTGTTGTGTTAGGTGTTTGTCTAGTTACTCCTCCCATTTACTGTGTAAATGAGCCAACTTCATACCCTTACGTATCCAAATCAGGATCTTCAGCCTGAATTCTCCTCCCAAATGGGACATACCTCTACTCAAAGCTAGAGATGAGAGATAAGGTGCAGCAGCTGCTGAGTGACTGCTCTCATAAGGCACAGTCCTCCCCTGCAGGAACAGCTGTATGTGGGAACAAGATCCTGCAGCACGCAGGACTGGTATGAGACACTGACAGTGAGACATCATGTCTTGCATGGTAGTGAAGTTTTATCCTCCATCAGAAGTTCATCATGTATTCAGATGACCCTGTGATTCTTCTCAGCCAGAGACATCAGTATCTGCTAGGTGAATGCCAGCTAGTGCAAAGATGGCTCAGCAGTGCTTTAAATTTGCCCAGCCAATGTTTTCCAACCTTGGATAGCACAGGACTTCCCTCTGTAACCTCACTTCTTGTATTTCTGTACCGTACCAGTGAGAGGTGTTAGTCTGTGCCGTTAGATGAGCAAAGAAATAAACGTGTAGTAAAAGAAATAAATGTGTAATTGTTACACATTGAGTGCATGCTTAGAGGTGTTATGAGAAAGTTTCTTATTGTAGAAGGTTGAGAGATGACAGTTATATTTTGAAGGATTTTGCTAAACCGCCAAAGAGAGTAGTGCAGGTCTCAATGCTGATTACCCTCATTTTCTCTATGACTTTAGGCAAATTGCTCAATTCCCTGTCTGTCAAATGAGTGTAACAAAATCTTTCTACCACAAGAGTTGCAGGGAGCCCTGAAGTAAAGTCAGTGACAAGGAAATTGAGAGAATGTACCTGTGCTGCAGTCAGACTGCAATAGGTGAAGACATTGTTTCCACACAGAGCTGGAGCTAGTCTGGCAGAAAGAGCTGGACAGGGAAGATATGTTATGCTGTCATGGGAAAGCAAGTGTTGCCCTTCAAGCTGCCCTTGAGCCTGTCCCATGTAGCTGCAAATTTGGCAGTAGAATCTGTAACAAGAGACTGGTTCAGTATCAGAACAACTTCAGAAAGAAGTAAACATTACATTATATTGCTCTTACACTATTTGGTTGTTTTTAAAAAACAACAAACCTCCTTCTTTGCTTCCAGATGTGGACTGTTTTTCTAGAGCTAGATTCACTGAGTTGTGTTCTCCTTTTTTGACAGTACCTTTACTCCATTTGAAACAGATAAGAACATAACCATGAACCCTCTATAGAATTCTACTTGCTTATTCTGTTTGCCACCATGGTATCTCAGTATTTATGTTGGATGAGAAATGTCTCCATTTTGGGCTCCTCTGTGACCCTATTTCCTCTGTGAGAGGAAAAGCTTTTATTAGCTGGGGCTCTTTCCCAGGAGTGAAAATTTGTGGGGTTTTCTGTCTGGGCCATAGTTTTATCAGCAGACATAGGCAATGTGTCAGTTGCAGAAAGCTGAGCTGTATCTAAGCATGTATGTAGTCAGCAGGCTCTGTTTTTGTAATCTGAGCAACTCATAATCTGTATGGTATCACTGGGGATGTTACTGCCTCAGTGATACTGTCCTCAAATATGATCATATCTTTTGTTTTGCCAGTTTGGTTTGTGAGTAAATCCAATGAGCAGCAAGTAAAAGTGATTCCACAGTCACTGTTGTAGAAATTGGAAATACAAGTAACATATCTATCAAGATTGTTGCTCTGAGCTGTCACCCAACAAGCAGACTCGTATCAGGATTAGAATAGTTGCAGGTTTGCATGCTAGACATGCATTACAGGAACCTTTCCCAGACTTCATACAAAGAGTATTCATACTGAAACACACTTAAATGAGAGATAATTGCCCACTTTTCTCTCTCTTCTTTTTGGTTTTGACTGGCTGAGGCAGCTGTAAAGTAGAAGTGCTTTCATTTTGGCAGCTAAGTACAGGAAGAGGGAGGAAGAGAGGATGAAATTGCTGAGAGGTTATGGCCAGTTCACTACAAGGGTCTTGTCTGAAAAACTGCTTGCAGTGGCAGCAAATTGGTACTATGGTACAGTGCAGGTATGCTGAAAACATTTTTTCATTTAGTGAGTCAAGACCCTCTGTGAGGTGTGTGTGTCTCTCACAAACTGATGTGCAGTCAGACTGGGAGAAAATGAACCCTTGCATGGAAGTCTAAATGCTCCTGTTTCTCTCTACTGGGTGTGATGGCTGCTGTAGTTTCCCACAGGTGTTTGAATTCACACCTTGTTCCAATATAAATTTTTTTGTTATGAGCCTGTTCATGTCACAGCCACAAAACTCATGTTTTTTGTGTGTGCCCTCTCCAAGGTTGGGTGAACATTCTTAAGGAGCTGATATCACTCAAATAGAGAGACTTAGAGTACAAGGCAGAGAGATGGTAACTGTGAAACTGTGATACATTGCAAAGGCTGTCGATTTCAGTATGTTTCTTTTTGCTTTCTGGCATAGTGGAAACCTAGAACGCACTGAATGTCTGCATGATAATACTCTAGTCCTGTCGGTGCCCCTGATGCATGAAGTGGACTCATCCATCAATGGGTAAGTATCAGTGACCAAATGAAAACAAAAACAACAATAATAATCCTCAGCATTATCATCATTCTCAGAATAACATCTGTGTGTCTTCCAGTGAAAAAATTAATTTTTTTCTTTGTTTACATGTAGCCACACTGTTGCTTTTTCCTTCTTTCCCCGACTCTGGTCATTCCCACAGTCCCATTCAATATCTGGAATTTTATTCATTTCAAGACTGTACCTCGTTTTCACTACTTCCTAATTAATGCTAATTAGTTACTATCACATTTATAGTAGATATTTTAACGATTGTGTTTGAATTCAAGTGATGGTGTAGATAGGATGGACCTTAAAATTAAATTTAAAAAGAAACAAGTAAACATATTGTTCCTTAGGGCAAGTCTTTAAGGAAATGGTTGAGAGTCACCAGGCCAAAGGTTATGACCAAATGTTCTGGAATTTTAAGGAGATTGGTGAAGTCTAGCTGTTTGCCTTTCTGTTTAATTTCACAAACAGAATTTGCTTCTGTTTATTTTCCTACTTCCTCTCTTCCCTAGTCTGTGAGGCATCTGACTACCAACTGCAGAGCATCACTTACCCTTTGACTGAAATACTTGTTTAACATGTAGCCACTGTGTCCTCTCCCTAAGGCTGCACATGTATGAGCTCCTGCCTGTGTAATTGAGGCTCTTCCCTTCCACTTGGCATCACAATCTTAAGCCTAGAATTAAATATTTGTAGTCAGTCTCAACAGTCAGACCATTCTTTAGTGTAAACAGTGCTTTGAGTTGGAATTGGATGACCTAGTCACTGAAGATGAATTAGTATTCATGTAGACTGAGAAAATTGCCATTAATTCCTAAACTGGGGAAGCAAAAACTCATCAATAGTGTCCCCAGAGGGTCAGTGTCTGTTTTAGCCACCAGACTATGGGCATTGTCTACATGACCAGTGCAGGTTGGCATCAGTAGAAGTCAAATATTCCCTTGACCACTATGCTACATGTGTAGAAAAAAAGTTAACCTGCACTGACATGTGATTTGATTGAAAAGCTGAATAAACTCATATTCAAGGCTCAGACTGGGTTTTGCCTCATAAAACTCATCTTGTTGGATAGAAATAGAATCCTTAATTACTGCCACAGCAGCAATGGGTAAAAGGTCTGTTTGAGCCTGCTCAGAGAAAGGAAGTGCACTATCAAACCTCACAAGATGACTAGCAAAGACAAAAATCTCTATATTGAGAGTACAGTCTCAGCAGCATGCTCTGGAAGTTTTTGAATGCTTTCATTGTTACAAATTCTTTAGAAATTTAACTCTTGTTTCTTGATGCATTGATACAGATGGATTTTTTTTCAGCTTTACAAATATGAATGCTTTCATCTGTGTATTTAGGTCTCTGTTTATTACCTACACAATACTGCATGCCAAAACATAATTAAAATTGCTTTCTCTTCAGAATGTACTTTTTTTAAGCACAAGGTCTCTGAATTTATAAGCCCCACCCAAGTGCCTGTGTGTATATTTTTCTTTCTCATAGAGAAGACTTAGTTAATTGAAGTTCACAGAAAAATCCAACAGCTAGAGAAAAGTTTGGTTTATGGGAGCTCACATTCCCCGGTGTGGTAATATTAGTAATACTCTTCTTTTTAAGCAGTATCTTTTTGAAGCTTGTTTTATTAGTTTAATTGTCCTACATTTGAATCTAGAGGAGCAAACTTCATTCCTGGTTATAAATAACCCAGAATGGCTTGTGCCATTTTTGGGAGAAGCCTTCTGGCATAACACTGTAAATGGAAGGAGAAAGTCTGTCTTTCACTGCTTCCCATAGCAATCACTGGCACGAGGTGCAGGCAGGAAAAAGAGAAATGTACCTAAACAGGCTCAAAATCCTGTCTCAAAGTGCTCTGATTACAAAGGACAGCCTGGGAAGTAAGCAGAGTTTTAAGCAGTAGAGAGGACTAAGGTTTGTCTGAAAATACACCTGGACCATTTCCATACAGTGGAGAAGCCTGAGATTAGGAGGAGACATAACGGATACTTAAAGCACTCCTAGTCCTCTTCTGCAGATTTTCAGGTACTGTGTTGTGCTTCCAAGTAACTTCTGATGAAATCCTACTGCATTTTACTGTGTGATTAGAAGATAAGAGTGATTGAGGAAACTTGGACTGCTCCACTCTAGTTGAAAGCAGGTTATCCCCCTCTAATCTTGCCTTTAGTCATCTGCTAATGATAAAGGTAGTAAAACTTAGACAGTTAACCAAGTGTTTATTCCAGAAATGTTATATAAATGTTAAATAAAATTGTAATGTTACTTAAAGCATTCCTCTTAGATACTGTTTCTTCAGATTAACTTGGTCATGCAATGATTTCCTTTGTTAATCCAAGCTATGGGATTTATGCAAATCATCCATGGCAGGGGGCCCAAGAGAGGAGGATTTGTGATAGAAAAGGAGAAAAAGGGATAAGTAATCAAAAGAAATCTGCTTCATTAGTGGGATGTTAACCCAGGTCAGTTAAGATGCTGCTTGTTGCCAAGAGAAAATCAAATTACAAAAAATAGATAAATGTAAAATAGTCCCACATAGAATTTCAGATGACTAGAAAGCAGGGTGCAATTCAGCTAGACACAAATATATTTCATTTTGGTCACAATTTCTGCTTACTAAATCTGTATCTTGGTCTTACAGAGAAGTCTTCCCTAGTTCATTTTTCTACGGTGATTCTGTGGAAGCTTCCAACTTTGTTCAGTTGGAAAACCATGAATGCCTTTTCCAGTCTCTCAACTTCACACTGCAGGTAAAATCCATCGTTATTTTGACTGCTTTCCTGCTTGCACATTCTTGTTTTGTATCTATTTTATTTTGAGTGTAGTATGGGCATGGGCAGAATGGAAGCTTTGGATGAAGAACTCTTGTTGAGTTCTGAGATTCAGAAAGAACTCCCTTGCTTTCTAAACTTCTCAAAAGATGCTACTGGATCCAATCCTAGCCCCCACTGGGTCAACGTTTTTATCTAAAGCTTATGTAGGTGTACTCACTCATACCAACAACTGTGGGCAAATCTCTCTTGCTCAGCCTCAAGGAGAAACCTTGAGGAACATCTCCACTCAAGGAAAGAATCCCCAGACCCTCTCCTGGAAATGGTGTGTTAGAAATCCATGCTGATAAAAAGGGGGACTGAGCTTTTATAATAAAAAGTGATCAACTGTCACTCATGGGTTTCTAGGCTAGCTGTGCCAGCTCAGCAGCCTTAGACAAGTTATCTGTGCCATCACTTGTTGATTCCTTTATCAGGAACTTTGCCTGTCACATCTTCACTGGTACCAGTTTTTGTCAGGAAATCCTGTCTGAGTTTTTAACTTTGGGATTGATTAGTCAGCGTCAGCAGTCTGAATAAAGAGCCCTAGTTACTCAAGTGCCACATCTTGGATGAAGCCACAGGTTAAAAGTGGAGGAGGAAGTCTTTTTAGTGGCATGGACATTGAGCAAAGGAGTGGGCAGCCTTTATCCAAGAGAATAAACACATATCTGTGCTAGGGATTCAGACTTGCTAGATGCCCCAGTATGAAAATATTTATAGCACTGATATATATACTGATATTATAGCACTGATAAGAGTACAGTATAGGGGAGAGATGAGGACACTAAAAAGAAAGGTGTGAGAAACTTTCAATAAATACTTCATAGCATCTCAGCACTATTCAAGGGTTACTTTTATGTTACACTTCACATGGCAGTTAGGTGGGTTCCTGATGTGGCAAAATATATTGGTGGTTTATTATAAGAAACTCTTGTGGTGTGGCCAAAATTAACTGGCACTGTGTTTCTCTGCTCTAACTGCATCTATTACAAGCCCTACAAATCCTTTTTCACCACTAGGTGGGACTAGGGAATGATAAGTCATGCAGAGGTAGCTTCATTTATTGTGAAAAACAGTGTTTTGTCATTTTTCTTTCTGTTTTCCTAGACTGAAAACTCAGCTCATAACAAATAACATGTCTGTCTCCATGGACAGATTGTGATCCAGAGCAATTAAGCCCCCACAGTCATACAGTGCCCTTAGCTATTTACTGAAGGACTTGAAAGATTTCAGGACATAAAAGGTTTTGTGAACCAGGCTATTAATTCTTGTGATTCTGGTTTCCTTCTTGGGGGTTTATAGGTCTTCTTCCCTTCCTCCCCCTCATACCCAGTGATTGGTTAATCCAGATGACGAACGGATGCACTGGTGCTTTAACCAGATAAATATTTTCAGTAAAGCAAAGTGGTAACAGGGAAGGGAGAGGGAATCTATGTATTGGCAGTGCCACCATTTGTCCTACCAAATGCTCTTGTGTCTCATGCATACACTTAGCAACTGCAGTATTTTTTTTTTTTGCATAAGGAAGTAGAAAAACAAGTCACACATCTTCTCTCCAGTAATGGGATAAACCTTATAACTGAGTGTATCAGAGAGAAAAGGTAGTTTCATAATAGGCAAAGCATTGTTTTTATCACTCTTTGCTTAATTATTTTCTGCCATATATTTAATTTCTCCAGATGGAGAAAAATAATAGCTCCTTAACCAATGGAAAGATGAGTTACAAAAATATGGGCCTTTATACCAGTTTTTATATGTGAAAATCTCTACTAGATCAAATATGAACAAGGAACCAGAAAATGTCTTTTCTGCCATCTCATACCTTAGTATGAGATCTTAGTGAGATAATCAAAGTTTTTAAAATGTCTAACATGAAGCATTATGTTTGTACTTCATGCAACATTTATCATACTCCATTCTAATGGGATTTCTCCCCCTGCCTAGAGCCTCAGGGCTTTTATGAGGATTTGGCATTGCAAATTACTTCTGTTTATCAGTCAGGCATTTCTTTAAATATAAACAGTGTCTGAAGAATGAAAACCTATTGTTTTTAATATTTATACTTTACACAACTAACAACTGCATGTTACATCTTTTCACAGTAGTAGCTCAGTATGGATAAATATTGTAATGGGCTTCATGTTTTTACTTAAATGTTTTTTAATACGTTTATATTTGTGCTGTTAAAAAGGACCAGAAAATATTTTTCCTAATAAAAAATATAGATACAAATGAGAACTTACTATAATTGTATTTTATCCATGGATTATTTCTCTTCAGCAAAACCCCATAAATTTTGGAATTTTCACTGGATACATTTTGGTGGTGAATGGGAAATTCTTTGAGTTTTTGTTGAAATTTTGCGGGCCAGGGAGTAATAGAAAGCTAATATTTTCCAGTAAAAGTGTAATTTAATTGAAAATGCCAGAACTTGAATGGAAGTTGTTCACATGCATTTCCTGGCAACTCACTCAGAAAACCCACAGTCCAGTAGTCACAGTAATTGTTTGGCTTCTGCTCCGTAAGGAAAACATATGCAGAATATCATGCAGTGGTTACCAGATTGAAATGAGAATTTTAACTGAGACAGTAATATTTCTTATAACCTTCAAGATTTTGTTACCGAAACACTCAGTGTACTAGCAGTGTCTATACTAGCAGTTTCTTTTACAAAATAAAAGTATTATGCTGTTGATGACTGGCAATTATCCTGCAAAACTGCTTCTCCTTTGATATGTGAGCTGTGCCTGAAGACTGTTAGGTAAGCTAATCCTTTGACTTCATTCTGATACTTGAAAAGAAATTTTAGTCCAAAGACACTGAAAAACCTTCGAAGTATTTGTATTTCTTCAAATTTACCGGTACTCCCAGTTCTGAATCTACAGTAGTTTTCCATTTATGAGAAGTCAAATGTGCAATTTTATTTGTCTCAATTTTTTCTCGTACAGGTTTACAATGCTGGACCAAGCACTCTTCCTGGAGCTTTTCTTGATATTTCAATTCCAAATCGCCTCTCTGCCACTGGAGCTGAAATATTTCATATTCAGCAGATGATGGTGAGTATGTTATGATGTGCTCTGAGCCCAGAGAGGCACTGAGAGCTACTGATGACTGGAACAAAAGAAGCCCAGCGAAACTCAGTGAATCAGTTGCTTTTTAAGACAATCAAAGGTTCTTTGCATCTGTGGCCAGATGTTAAGTAGCTGAACCCCTCCAGCTGTTGGCTGTTCTCCCTCACCTAGGGCACAGACAACTAGGTGTATGTTCCTGGTTTCCTACAATGCCATGTAAAACTAGGTCAGGCTGATGCTGAAGGAAATACAGAGAACACTTCCACAAGTCACATCTGCAAAGAGAATTGTCTCTTAATCAGCTCTTCCTGATTGGAGGAGGATTAAATGGTGTGTGTAATATCAATAGGATGCTTTAGCAAGCTGACTCAGATTCCCTGGGGTTTTTTTCTGTGGTTATCATCTAGGTCTGAATACATTATCTGTATCTATTTTGCTATAGTCCATGTTATAATTTACTCTTTTTTGAGTGTTCTATTAACAAACGTAAATAATAGAGAAAGTTATTCTTTCAACATAATGCTTTTCTAAAGACGATTTTGTGTCAGTTTCAGAAATTCAACATAAACTGAAATTCAAAAAATTCAACCCAAACTTTGAGAATAACTGTTGTTAATACAGAGGATTAGGAATTGTCATTTATCTGTAAAATACACTTGAGATTTGATGACATAATGGTTTTTATCTTAAAGCTAGTAATTCTATTGCCACTTCTCTGATCCACAGTAAGGCAGTGAAACTTATGAGTCAAAAAGCATAGATAAAGCACTAGAATTTGTCTCAAATACACATAACCACTCAAGATAGTTTCAGGAGCAAACTCCCTCATATTGTGTTGATTGAGCTAGTCTTTCAGGCAAAAAATTAGTAGCAGGAAGGCAGTCACATATGGCTCACTGGAACAGTCTGTATCTCTGGGAAGTGTTAATAGGAAGTATTATCTGCTGCTCTTAGAGGAAATGACAGCCCTCATGCTTCCCCTGTTCCTGCCATTCTGAGCTTTTGGCTTTATTGCAGAAACTGTTTTAACATTTTCTTTGAGACAAATTCAGATCATGGAGACGTTTTGACATTTGGAGTTCTGCCTCAGAGATGTTCAGATACAATCCAAGGACTACTGGGAGCAGCATTGCAGTTTCTGCAGCACTTCCCCCAACAAAGCCCCCAGTATATAAAGGGAATAATAAAAAAAAAAAAAGCCAGAAGTAAGTAAGAAAATGGATAATTGTAAGAAAACTAGGGGAAAAAAAACTCAAAACAATTGGACTTCCTCCCTATTAAAATTTTTTAATGAATAGAAGATACTAGAAATTTTCAAACTATTTTAGCTAGGAAATTTCACCTTTGACATTGGTTTTGCATAGTCAGTAGTCAGATTCTGCAGTGGTAAAGGATATTTTGGAAACACTTAAGTCAAATTAGTAGCTGTTTGTTTTTATGTATTTTTGTATTTGCTTTCCTGCAAAGATTGAAAACATAATAAATTAAATACCTCAACTTGTTAGTAAAAGTGTTGTGATAGAATAGATGATGACATAGAAGAGCTTCACACAAGCAGAGAAGTTAATCTTAATACAAAGATATATTCTCCACTGTTCAAGCCATTGATTATCTATTCTTCCCAGAAGAAAACCAGTCCTCATTATATTTGTGTATGTTTTTGGTTTTGAACTGAAAGAGAAATGAATTCCTTTGTGTATCCAGCAAGGGATACACAAGGGCAAGGCAAGCCCCACCAGACTTGCCAGCCAAGGAGCTGCTTTCTAGGACCACCAAGAATATTTTCACAATGAGAGTTCCTACTAAATTAACCAGGGTGTTTCCTGAAGCTGTTCATAAATTAACGATGTGTCCAGGATTATTCTGGTGTTGGCTTTATGGAACTGGATCAGATTATTGACTTCTGGTTTATTTTATTTTCATTGAAGGTAAATACAATTGTGAGAAATTAACAGTTGGAAACCCAGATTTGTCTATTTGAACTGGGTTATCTTCTTCCTTCCTCTTGGAGGGACCAAGCAGCCTGTTTGTGTGAATCAATACCAAGAATATAAAAAAACCATTATTGACATAAGAATCTTGTTGGAAAGTAAGTTGCAAGACAGTCTCTTCAGAAAGAGTTTGCAATCTAGGCAATGATATAAAAAGGAATTCAGAAGAAAGAGAGAAAGAATTACTGTTCTCAGTTTTTTTGTGACAGACTCCTCCTTGCATGTAACTGTGGTTGTCTAAGTCTAGTAATTACGGTTTTAGTAATTGCTATTAATAGAATATATTAAAATTACTATGTTCCCTTACTCTAGCAATTAATGGAGAGAGAGGCATAGAAGCAGCTCTGAAGAAGCACTTGCCAGTCTTCACTGATATTACAGAAACCACCTAGTTTCCTTGATTTTCCCTAGGCTTCTAAACTTAGATATTGAGAATTATTAACAGAGAGTGAAAAATGGGTTAAATTTCATCTTGTGACTCCTGTCCCCATCAACCTTAAATGGGCCAGTTAGCCCAGGCCACTAGTTCCTGTCCAACCCTTCCCATCACTTCTGTTTAGGGGGCAAAATAAAAAGTCCTTCTCTTGCAAGGACAAAGAGAAGTCCTCCAGTTGTCCTGTTATGTTTGGCATATTCACTTCACACTTCTTTGTACAGAGATAAGACCTGCATTGTGCCTTTATGATAGCTGGATATCAGTAAAATTTTAAAAAGTAAAGAAAAACTGAATGAATTAATGGAAGAATTGAAGAGAATTCCTTTTACAGGCTGCCTTTTAAGTTGATGGCTGCCTGAGCATAGGACTCTAGAACATTTGCCATGTTCATTAGGGAAATCTGTGTAAAATAAGCATTGATCTCTTCCTGTGAATGTTGAAAAAGTGAAAGGTAGTCAGTCCCAGCGCTACAAGTGCTGGCTGATGACAAGTTACATTTTGTCAGGCCAGTTTGTATAGCAGTCATGTAATTTTTCTTCCTGAATTTGCACAGTAATGTCTGTAAGGAGCAGGAAGAAGTTAGGGAGAAGAGTTAAAGCTTGCTGTCTCATTCCATGAAAGGTCCCAAACTAATTGAGGTTTTTCTTCACTTACGGAATGTAAATGAAATACAGTCAATTTTAAACCTTAAGTGTAATTTCTGCTTATTATCTGTAGGTTTTAGCTTCCAGCATAGAAGTAAGATGCTTTGTCTGCTGCAATGCTGGTGTTTAAAACCTAAAACTAAGCTAAGAAGGACTGTCAAAGATCTATAAAATGTTGTTGGGCGTGAGTGTTCCTTGTGGCATATGTTGAGATTGTCAAGCTCACAGCTGCATGTTCCACATAGAGAGGCAAGCCTGTATATTGATAAAATCATGTAGAAAAACCTCTTGTTTGTTGGTAGATGGTTTGTTTATTTATTTATGTCATTTTACATTTCAAGTCTTATCTCTAAAAGCATATATGTTCAGTCCCAGCATGTGAAGACAGAAATATTTGCTGATAGTATTTGATACAGCTTTTTTTTTTTTTCCAGCAGCAATTCATGCTGCTGCTGGTTGCCACATTTGACAGAAGGATTGTACAGGAACATTTTGCACTTACAGCAAGATTTATTTTAGCCCTTTGTGTTAGTCATCCTGCATGTAGTCTCTTCTTTTCAATGACTTACACACACTGGCATACACATATTTTGGCACCATATTTAAAGGCATAGCTAGATTACTGGAGGAAATTATTCATTCCGGGGAACGTATTGTACAGAAATTTGTACAGAAAACTGCTCAGATACTTTCTGATGTCCCTGCCTCTTTCACTTTAATTGCTTTTTAAATTACTGTTCCTAACCATTTTTCCTTAGGCAGTTGAAGGTGTTCCCTGCCTCACCCCCAGTGTAGAGCACCTCAGTGATATCAGCTGGATCTGGCTTTGCCTAGGAGCTCTGTCCCTTGCAGGAGAAACTAGTGCATCTGCCACGTCCAAGATGGCTGTGAGGAGAGGCAGAAGCACACATTGTGGTCCAGCATGGCACAGTTGCCTTTACACAGGAGCAGGGAGCAGGACTGCAAAGCAGCTCAGAAAGAGTTCCTAATGCCAGCACGATGAGCTGAAACTCTTTACGCAAAGAACTTTGCTGTCTTTTAAGTTTCCATTGTTATACAGGAAAGGCTGCCCAGCCATAAAATTAAGATTTTTCCGAAGTTAAGACCTTAAAATTTAAAAAACTCCAGTGTTTTTGCCATCTGCATCATAATACAAAAGCTGTGCATTGGTCAGAGCTCACAGCATTTCCAGTGTTTCAAAATAATCTTTTCATGCATTGCTGAGTGAATCCTTGAAGATGGAGCAAAACTTCTTAACATGGAAGAAAGTTTTCTGTGACTTCCTAGTTGGGGTCTTTAGGTGAAACTGGATTTGAACACATTTTTGACATTTTCCAGTTGTTTTGACCAGGTCTTCCAGAAATGAAAGTGATATGGTATTTGTGGTATATAAGTGGTATTTGTATAAGCAGTGGATTTTTAAGGAAATTCTAAAGAGGAAAAGGCATTTTGAATGTAAAAAAAATTTGTCTTCCAAGAAAGACTAATAATATAAAAATCAAGGCCATTGAAACACAGGAAAAAACCCACTGTGATCCATATATTAAATCAGGCCACAACAACACAATATTCTTGTCCAATTCTGGCCTGCTCATGATTAGCTTCTAAAGTGAAATTTGCCAAATTACTTAGTTATTGAAATTTTGCAACACTGTACCCCAAAAAGTCGTGGCCTTTCAAATGAGCAGCAGTTTGATTAATTATTAATTAATTTTGGGTTAGCTGAATGTGTTGCTTTTTGAATGACCCAAGGTTCCTATTTTTTTGGCTGAATATGTGAATTCCAATTTTGAAAAAGATGGCTGATTTGCCTTTTGATAAAAGTAAATTTCAGATAAAGAAAGACATGAAATATGATGGATATATAAATAATCTGTTATCAGAATGATGAAGGAAGCAGGAAGTTTGGCAGATTACCAGGAATAATGATGTAGTAATCAGGAGTTTTGCTGAGGTGTGGAAATATATATATATTTGTGTTTTTTGTAAGCTTTCTAGCCAGAGAAGGAAGCTCCCCCTGTTGAAGGATACTGAATGAAAAGAAAGTCTACAAATGTTTTTTTAATTTTTTTTCTTCTTTTTTGAAAGAATGAGTGTAAGAATTCATCATTTTTCCATTGGTAAAGCTTTTCCTGCCAAAAACAATGAAAAAGGAAATTCAGAAAGTAATTGCTTTTCAAATTCTTTTAACACACAGTCCTGCTTTAAATCCTGACTCAGACTAGCCTTTCTCTTCTATAACTAATGTACAAGATTTGTGGTGTAAATGAAAGAAGCAAAAAAACAAGGAAGCATTTAAAACAATGATATCTGTGCATATCTGGTGACAGATATGTTCATGTATCAGAGTGAAAAGCATATTTTATTGGATTTCTCTCCTGGCTTTGAAAGTATATCGCTCCAGTCTTCTGAAAAGTACCATATGGTATCAAAAGTATCAATAAACCATTTATTGGAGGAAACTCTGAGGATGTCTTAGAAACAAAGGACATCTTCTGATTAACTTAATATATCTCCTCCATCCCCCAAGAGTTTTTTTAAATGAGAATGACCCTTTTAATCTTCACCTGTCTACAGTAAATAAGGAAAAGCATCCTCTTGAAGGTCCTACCTTCTCTCCACTGCCTCTAAAGAGAGTTTGGGTCTTAGACACCTTTCTGGGACATTCAAACATCTGCTTTAGTGAAACATCCCACAGGAGTTGTTTGAGCCCTAAAGGGAAATGTACTTACCTGCACAATCTTCAGTTCTCCTCATCCTACCATCAACACAACCCGTAGGGGAAGTCCAACAATTAGATAAACAGCAAACATGGGTTTATTTGTTTTTAATACATCGTAGGAAAGGCTGCAGAAGAGTTTGTGCTATAGACTGATAGAACCTAGCTGAAGGAACATCAAATGCCAAGTGATCTCAGGGGCTTTTTAAACAGAGATATACCCTGAGAATGATTTTGCCTCACATATTGGTTAAGCTTTTCACAGTTCATCATAGAGAGAGGAGAAGTAGTCCTCAGTGACCCTTTCTCAGGTTTCATCTGCTAGAGGCCAAGATATAAGGAGCACATGCTTACCACATATTAGTAGTAAGCTGATTTTTGTGTAAGATCGTGGTCATTCATTCCTAGGACTGAACTTTCTGTGGACCTCACAGTTAAATCATACCAGGTGGTCAGTGTTTCTTCTTACTGTGTACATGTGGCATATACAGTTCTGTCTAGGAAAGAATCCACTGTCTTATAAGTCAGAAACTTTATATGAGAAGATCTTTGGTTTTGTCACAAAACTGGGTGGGAATCAATAGTTCTTGAGAACAGTACTTCTGGGAATTGCTGCTAAGTATGTGCAAATTGGCTGCAGGGCCAAGGCTAGGCCAATGTTGCAAGAATCATGCTTATCAAACCTGATTATTTATTTGAGCTGTATATTAAGTGCATTAGAAAAACATCTAAAAGTGTTTCAGTCAGGTTAGCATGACTTATGCCAAACATGCATCTGGTGCATTCTCCTGTTATCTAGAGGAGCAGAAGCCAGAATAATGGTGTACTCCTCCTCTAAGTTGATTTAATGCTTTAGCATCTCCACTTTGTTTCCGCTTGCCTCTTCTCATGGTCTTGTAAGGCTGCTTATTGGATCTGTGGGCTACTGGTTTTCATAGCCATCATTGCTCTTTTTAGTTGAAATCTTCCAGGAGTTGTGTAAAATAAGTTAATTTTAAAGAATTATTTTCTGTTGTTTCAGTGGCTCCTAAACCAGAATCAACAAGACTGTTCTGATTCAAATGTATTTCATTATCTGTGAATATTAAACATTCTTGGCATATGGCGAAAGTAGTCAGATAACATATTTACATAACTTATTTGTCTACTGTTGAAAGTCTGACCTTGTCTGGAATTTCTTGTCAGTACCCTTTTTTTCTCAGTGTGACATGTTAGATTAACCCTGCTTATCAATTCTTTGTTCACCTAATAAAGGGTGAATCAGTATCTTTGAATCAGAATACTTGCATACATTTTTTCCCTAATACTAGGATGAATGTGCTCTGGTTAACAGACAAACGCATCTGTTATTTATTTTTCAAGTTTGAAAACTTGAACCACTGCTTAGTTATTAATACATAAATAAAACGGTTTAAAAAAACATACAGGGGAAAATATGTAAAAACTCTCTGCCAGCAATTTCCAGACCATGGCCAAACTCCTTGTCCTTTGGAGTCAGTATAGCCCAGGAATGATGAGAAAGGCATCCATTACAGAGTTGAACAATGCTAAAAATTTTGTGAATTATTGGCCTGTGTTCAGACCTTGAGCATGTTTCCTGCAAGTAAAATTGCTGTTCCAAATATCTTGTGTCTCACAATGTTTTCCCTGAACTCACCCACACACTTTTTCTGAGGTCGGATGTGGGTTTTGTTTTATCACATGCATTCACGTCTGCATTCCACCTTCATACTTGCTTTGTATCAGCTGAGTTCTGCTGGCTTCCAGGTCCTGCCCTGAAGGGAATTCCAGACTTACTAAAAGAGCCTGGAAACCGTAAGTTTTAATACCATAATGAAATCTTTTGCCTTAGTGGAAATCTAGTGTTGCTAGTATAAGGAATGAGCTGAAGATACACATTTGCTTGCCCATTAATTTTGTAAAATGTCAGTGACTAAATACGGGAATAGCCTTTGGCTTCTTACATACAGCAATACAACAGGGAGATTGTACATAATCCTTTATTGGACGCAACAGCCAATTTTCCTCCCATTTTTCTGTCTCATTCTTCCAAGAGACTCCTATCACTTGCACACACTTAACCCCACGTCAGCTGCTTATATCCAGTTCTTGTGCTTGGTCCTCAACTGTCCTGTCCAGCCCATTTTGAAATTGTATTTCATTTCCCTCATCCCAGGTTGACATCTTGTGCTGGAGGCAGGGCCCTGAAATAATGGGAGGTCTTGCCTTGACTTTGATGCATGTTAATGGGTCGAGGTTAAATCTAGAAGGGGCCACAGGCTTTCAGTTCACATGTGAAGTTTATGTTACAGGTAATGTGGCCTAAACCCTTAAATGTTTGCTAAAAGTTTGCTAAACCCCAACAATTTCTGAAAGGCCTCAAGGGCTTCCTAGAAATTGCCATGTTCTAAGAGTAGCTACAGATGGGCAGAGATGATGTTGCAAGTACCCTGAAGGTGAGAAACAGAGCTGATAGCAGAACGGAAATGTGCTGAGGCAGTAGCTGTTTTATCTCTCCTAGAAATGGCAACCACTCCCAGGTGACCTGACTTCATTGGCAGCCCTTGGTTATCCTCTGTGTTTCCTGGAAAATGTGTGGTGTTTTTCCCTTTGCACTAATACCTCCTTCTTGGAGTTGCAAACCAGGCCCAAGTATTCCCATAAATCCCTACACATGCAGGGAAAGTCAGAGATGATAATCCCTGTGTATGCAATAAATTCAATCTGCTGTCCTCATATAGCCCTATTAAAAATCCTGCAGGCTTTTTAGGATGTGATGTGTGCGGAGTGTACATGATATGTTTTACATAAAGCTGTTAGACTCTGAAATGTCCTCCTGCTACTTTTTCTCAAGAGTGGTATAATCTTACATGATTAAAAAACATTGCTACTTTATGGGTTTGCCTTTGCTCAACCTATAAAGTATCAGGAAAAAAGTAATTCAGATTCAAATAGTTGGAATCCATTAAAATCATCCTGCAGTAATTTCTTCCTTGTTGCAGATAGAGTATTTTAAAAGCATGGCGTAACATGCATGCTTTTTCCAGCGGTTTTATCTTGTCTCTGAGAAATTTAGTGGTTTGTGCTGACAACAAAAAGTTGGCAGAGTAACCCATTGTACAAGCAGTCCTATTTAAACATCTCTCAAGCATGTTCATAGGCTTATCAAGGGGAGAGCAGCTTACACTAAATTAAAAAACTAGAGACAAACTTGTCTCTGAATGAGTGTGTGGGCATTTATAGAATCGTAACATGAGAGAATGATGTGGGCTGGGATGGGTAGTACAGGCAGTATGAGGGATTTTCTGCTACTCTGCATGATGACAGATTAGTAATATTATTAGCCTTTGCAGAGCTATGGTGACATGTAGAGGCAAGGTGCCACTTACAGTCTGTGTAGTGCAGATGTTCTGGCTTGTCTCTATTTACATTTATGCATGTTACATGTATATGCACGCGTTGAATACAACAGGAGACTACAGAAATATATACATACACATACACACACACACACACACATGTATATATACATTCTGGAGCGAGTTAATGATTTTCAGTCCCTTAGGTTTTGGTTGTCCACTTTAAAGCTGTCAGAAAGGTGGTGATTTTCAAGTGCACAGATGTCTAAGTGAGACACCTGACAATAATGTGTTGTTATTGAGAAATGTTGAAGGCTATTCTGACATCCAGTGGTGCTCAAGAATGCACATGATATCTGAGTGCAGGCTGTGCTGCTGCACTAATCACTCTGATATTCCACAGTGAGAATATCAGAATGATTTTTTTTAACCTTTCTTTGCACTGCGGCTGAGCAGTTTGACAAAAGTGCCATTATAATTGAGATAAAAACTAGAAAAAACATGATGTGTGTATTGATGTTAAGTATTTTGCAACCTAAGACAAGACATTGCTAGAGAATGGGAACATCCCAACCATGGTAAAAAGAAATAATTGTCAGTAAAAACTTCTGTGGGAAGATTTTACTTTTGCTCTTGATGTTGATTTGCCTCACGTGAAAGTTGAAGACATTCAAGATAGTGAAAGCATGCTTCATTCTAATAATGAAAATGACAAATAATAGATATATCAAATCTGTGTGAAAAGGTTTTATAAAATGTTTGGATTTCCATCAGACAACCACCCCCTCACAAATTCTTCAGTTTAAAATTGGAATTCTGAAAATGTAAATTCTTTGCAGAAAAGGTAATTTTTTTTATTTAGAAATGTTTTCCAGGAGTTCAAGGCTAGGGTCAGTAATTAGTAATACTTACTTCTGTGTTACAAAAATTTTACCCTTTTACTCCAAAAAAACCTCATGATATGTGTGGTACTCTAGATTGTATGTGATGATATAGTCTATCGAATATAGAGAAGAAGAAAAAGTACAAAATAATTTAAGATCTTTGAAATTAGCCGTTTTTTTCCTGCAATATAAAGCTGTTCAGTGAAATCTGCCAGGTCAGCCATTAATTTGTGTCTACAGTACATTCAGGCCACAGGACCAGACTCAAACCAGGTTAGAAAAATGTGTGATAAGGGCATAGGTGCTGAAGATGCTATGCAGTTAGCCTGCTTTACCTTTTTCTTTGGCCCACTTTATGTGGTAACATGGACTTTGTCTACCTCTGTCTGGGTACAGATTTCAGGTACACTTCCAGTACAGATTTATCTGTATGCACCAGACCAGTGCAGCAGACCCCAAATGATTTCATTCAGGACTTAGTAAATTGTTTCTGGAAAACAGAATGAGACAACCTTCAGCAGAGGCAGCTCCAACAAAGCTCCTTGAAAGTCCTTTGTTTGAAGGCTGCAGGGCTACTTCTACTTGGTACCTCTCTTGGGAAAGGTTTTTATTTCCCAATCTGTAGTCTTCATGTAGGATTTAAGAGAGCCTCCCTTTTGTGCCTCTTGTTCCCTGCCCCAGTTGTTCATTTGTGCTGGGAGTTAGATATTGACATTTCTCTGTGGCTTCTGTATAGTTCTTGCACTGACCACAAAGGCAGTGCACATCTCTTTCCACATCCTATGCACTGCTCAAAAGAAGTCCCTTCTGCTGTTTCTGTAAGATGTTGGATACCCCGGATCCTGGGGAGACCACTCTGGGGGAAGTCCTTTTCTGTTTACAGGCTGCTGAGAAATGGAAATTTTCAAAAAACTTTGGTATGCCAGGTACCCTGAAACTCCAAGAGCCTGGCTTCCATTCTACTCCATTTCAAAGACTTGTGCAGTTCTTGCATCTATAAATCATAACTGTTTGGCCAGAAATTTCCTTGTCTGTGTACCAAAAGGTGGCTGCGATAGCATCATGTTCAAACAAGAAGAAACTCACAATGAGGCTCACAATAGAAATCATTATTTGTATTTCAGAGATGCAGCTCAGTCTCAGCATAATGAAAACAGGAGTTTTGTGCTAGGATTTTATTTAACTAGTAGTCTTTCTATAGATGAATATTTAATTGAAAACAAAGTTTATTGAGAAGTTGCCACAAATTTTTTTCTGGCCGGTTGACTGAACCCTTATGCACGTAAAAATTGAGAATAACACACGATGTGAAATATAAGTGCCTAATAGTCATCCTAAGAAAATGAAAAAATATCCCACCAAACCAACTGTGGCCAGTACTTTGAAAAGGATGGATTTGCTTCTACCTTAGCATGATCCATCAATTTAGATTTTTTTTGTTAATTTTTTTCCCAGTTTTGTGCCTCTGTGGCTTCCAAGAGTGCCAAAAAAATGGATTACTGCTCAGCTACCTTGCATCCGTTCCTGCCTGCTGGCTTTCAGCACATGCTAATTGATCACAGGTACAAAGATGAGTGTAATCTACTTTCTGCCTGGTTGAATTCCCCCAAATTTTGCTGGCCAAATAGCAGTGTCTGCCTTCTAGGAAGCAACCTTTGCTTTTGGCTGCTAGAACAGTTATAGATGACCTGATGATCTGTTCCACAGCAGTGCAGGTAACAGGAAGTTCTTAGTTCTTTTAAGAATATTATATTCTTATATTCTTATTCATATTCTCCTAATATGGACTGAAACACTGAATTTATAGTCCACCTCATATAGGATTGCTGTGTAGTTGGCAGAGAGGAAAAGATATTTCCAAGTTCAGAGTTGGTTCTCTGGAAGTACCTTTCTCTGTTTTAGCTAAAGTGTTTTAAAAATTATGCCAATCTTCAGCTTAAAAAAAGATAATAACTTCAAGAAGAAAGGACCAGGTTTATGTTGCTTCATGCTAGACAATTGCTTTTAGTCTTGTGAGATATTTTTGCTTTGGCTCATTCTTACACTGTACTTTTACAAGATATAAATCAGGACTCTTTAGGGAATATGCCGAAAGCTTGTGTAGCACAGAAACTTGTACTATCTTTCTTGTATCTCTTGCATAAATCTAATGACATCTGTAATTTACACTTTCAGGAATAAAGGACAAATACTTAATAGATCCTGACTTTTTTGCTCATTTTAATATAACATATGTCTTTTAGTTGATATGGATCTAATTTTCACGTGAAAGATCAAAGAAATAAATGTCTGTGGGCTTTGTGAATCTCTTACCTAAAATAAATAACGAAAACTCATTTCAGGTGATCTAGACAAATCATAGTCTTAATCTTCAACTGAGCCCGAGGAGACTGGAAACTCTGGGTATATATGTTGGAAATATAAGGACAGATTATGTTAAGTCATGAATGCATATTGCAAAGAACAGATTATGAAGAATGTGTTGGCAAGTGAAGCAGAAAAGCTACATCTTTCAAAGAGACATAGATATCACTTGTCTGGAAAATAGCATTTAAAAATCTAGACAGACTTCTTTTTTTTTTTCAATATTTAACACAAACTGTGTAGTGCTGAATCAGACTCAGAATATGCAGTAATTCTGTATCTGTAACAGCTTTTTTTCTCCCTCTTTCAAGGATTTATGAATTGAATAAGGT
Organism: Tychaedon coryphoeus; assembly: GCA_013398595.1. NCBI lineage: Eukaryota > Metazoa > Chordata > Aves > Passeriformes > Muscicapidae > Tychaedon > Tychaedon coryphoeus. The sequence goes on from WBND01001736.1 coordinate 52,098, forward strand.
GTAAGTTTTCAGAGAGGATGTGAGGAGGTCAACAGCAGGATGTGTAAGAATGTCGATTGGTGGTTTGTGGGAAAATCTCCCCCTCTGACTTTTACAGGCTTTAAGGATGGTAGCAGGAAGAACTTGCTGATACTTTGTTGTCACAGTCTTTATTAAGTTCCAGTAATTTTTTTCAGTAAGTATTCATAAGTCGCAAAAAGTGAGAAGGTTTTTCTTGAGCAAGATTATCTTGACTGAAGCTCATTTTATCAGAGTTTTGTACTCTTCAAGTCTTACGTGCCTCAGTCATCCACTTTCTTGGAAAAGTGAATAAGCTTCTGACACAAAAAGGGGGTTTTGTACTACATCTGCTAAGGGTAAAAGAACAGATTTAGTGCCTAGGCTTGTGCATTTACACGAAGATTTATCTTGTTCGTTCTGATATAAACAGCGATGCACCTGAGTTGGCCAAAACATCAAAAAACATAGTACAAAGGGTAACACTTGTCTTAGTTTAAGACAATTTATGGGATGGGGGTCTCTGAAATAAGTTGCTTCCCCTTAGTTTTAACTTCTCCTCTTTCCGCTAATAAGGAGAGACAAATACGAAGAGATGTAAGTGAAAAGAATAAAGGTTTATTTAAGGAAAACAGCGATAATCAAGAAATATTCAGGCAAACGCTTCAACACCCGTGCACAAATGCGGAGGAGATTCTCCCTGATTATGCCGGGAACACGGGCAAAATGGTGGAGAATCTCCAACCTGGGTCATGCAGCTGGGAGAGAGAGAATGAAGGAAACAGTGTGGCAAACAAGCCTCCATCGTTCCAAAACTTCATCCCTCCATTCCGCCAAACGAATGACCCAATGGGGAGCAGGGACAAAAAACCCAAAAAATCTTGAAAAACTGTTTTTGCCAAAAGCACTGAGTGCTGCCATGCTGCCCCCTCCACACCTCTCACCAGGAGCTCTCCCTGGCCTGGCCC